>CM070874.1:139560796-139745796 GCA_036365515.1 Torymus aiolomorphi
TCCCGATTTAGGTTAGGTAGTAAGTATACTTACTACCGCACCGTAATGGGTTAAGGGTTTATAACGATGTTGTTGTTTATTTATGTAACGAACAAAAAATAATTTATAATTTGGTCAATTTTGTAAATTTGTTGATTTTTATTTAAAATATTTGTTAATATTTCTAAATGTGTTTGAGTTATTTTTTCATTTGTCTTAAGTCTTTATTGAAGTAACATCGTCATAAATGTATATAATTGACCACAAATAGGTTCTTCATTATTTGTAGGAATTATTGTATTAGGAGCAATGTGATAAACTTGACCTTGAATTTTTAAATTATAAATGGCTTTTTGTTGTTGATGTTTAACATTTGCGCCGAATGTTACAAAACAAAACAGATTGTTATAATATCTAATCATATTCCTAAAATGATTATCGTTTAATAAAAGATTTTTAAAATTATCGTCATATTTACTAAGAGGAGATAATCTTACTATTCCACTATGACAACAATATCGTTTATTTTAACGTCTTTAATGTGAATCTCCGTCTCAATTTCGACACTATTGCGTGGATAAATCTCATTAATTTTTATAAACTTTTTGTCTATATCAAAATTTTCACCAAAAAGAGAATAATTCACTTTATAACACAGATTAAGCCAAAAATAACGATTCTTGTATTTGATTTTTAAAAATATGAAGATATTAAAATTTTGTTAATGACTCATTGAAAACATACACGATATGGTTACCGCTATTCGAGTGAGAAACGCATCGACTTTTTTCTACTTTATTTATTTCATTGTCATACACTGTAGAATTTTGCTGACTAATGAGAAAATGTCACGTACATCGAGTTGCAGCTGCACATTATTTTGACTATTGAATTACATAGGGAAACAATTTTTTCTCGAGGAAACCGTTATGAAAAAATTCTGTTGAACATTCGGCAGAATACCTGCAGAACTTTCTGCATAGTTTCTGCACAGCTTCTGCATAGTTTCTGTATTTCTTTTGCATAATTTCTGCTAAACTTTTTGCAGAAATTATGCACAAATTCTGTGTAATTGATGCATGAATTTTCTCGTTTTTCTGCAGCAACTTCCTGCAGAATTTCTGCAGAAAATCTATAAGAATTATGCGGAAATATTTTCAATAAATATGTACGAATTCTGCAGAATTTGTGCAGCCTATTTCTGCAGATAATCTATAAAAAAACTGCAGGAATATGTATATATATATATATATATATATATATATATATATATATATATATATATATATATATATATATATATATATATATATATTGTCACGGGGTGGATTTTCGGGCTAAGGCACGTTTCACCTGCGTACCTTAGCGGTTCAATTCCATATCTCTCGGTTCAACTCCCGGAGATGTAATAGCCAGATTATGCAACGGACGCTACAACGTCGTGCAATGTTCACCTAATCTGGTTACTTACCGTGCAACACGCAAGTCGAAGACTTGCGCTTTGTTTCTCACCAGCGACTCGAACTCTCCTCTCGTTCACTGGTTCGTGTGCCGGCTGCTCAGATGAAACGATACGTTTTCTCTTACGTAATAACCGCGGAAGCGGCGGGGAACGGGCAATGACTAGGTCGCGAAATAATAACTCGAGAGGTTAAATGTTAATAATAAAAGACTATTGTTTATTAAATAAATGAAGTTGTGGTGTGATAATGGATCAGAAATATAAAAGAAATGAATTTAGGTTTGCGTATTCCCTACCTAAACGGTGCGCCAGTACGTTACCTCTGACGTCAGCTGCCTCGGAGACTGACGTCACGCTCGCGGTAATTTACGCCGCGCACGTGAGGTATAATACGCCTTACGTGTGCGATACTCTACGCGCGCGCTCACCGAGTAAAGCGACGAAGTGTGAAAGCAGTCTCGATCGCCGCGCGACGCACACACGTATAAGTGTGAGAGAGAGGGTATACGGCGGGTTTACACATGTGCGCACCTGTTGTGCGCACTCACCGGCTTTGAAAAAGCCGGTGGTTTGACCTCGCGTTTGACCTTGATGAAGTGCGAGCCCGATGCCTACACTCTCTCCTCGCACTTGCTCTCACCGCACGAAAACGCCTACTCGAAGCCGATGTCCAGGTACGACGAGCCTGGACAAGCGGTTACGCGGAGCTAATACGCGGCGCGGAAGAATGCGTGCACGCTTACCTTTTACCCAATTTAGCAACGGCTCAAATAGTTGATCGGTCTCGGACGTGTCTGGTCTTACTTTCTGAGCAATATAAAAATCTTGATGCTGCGATGTAGCGGACACGAAAAGTGCTATTACTTCCTCCAGACACTAAGTAGTTTGAGTGCGGCAGGTGATACTAGCCTGTCGCACTTGAACTTTGCACTTTAACGCGCGAAAACCGCAGAAGTACTTCAATACACTATTTTTGTATATCACGAGCAAAACTATCGTGATTCGCGCTCTGACACGGTACTTCTCTTCAAAAGAACGCTACGAGTCTTCTTTTAATAACGGGCGAAACAAGGTGGAGCGAAACGAAAAGCGGTTGCAGAATACCGTAGCGAACTATAAGATGGCCGTCGCTGCTAGTCATCACCTCGATGCAGCTCAGATTCTGCATCGACACGCCATCTCGCGTTCGCGCGCATGAGTTACTTCAACTACGGCTTATCCGCGACGTCGGTACGGCAGGCCGTGACAATATATATATATATATATATATATATATATATAAACTAGGAGGGCTTCGCCCCCTGCTCGCTCCGCTCGCCAACCCCCATTTTTAATGTGAATTGTTAAAAAAAATATTATAGCTACAGCTAATACAACTGAAAATCGTTTTCTAAAATATGTGTAAACTGAATTTTGTTTTTAAAAATGGTTTTCTTCTAAATTTGCTAGATATGGTAAAATATTCATTCAGTGAATAATCATAAAAATTTGGATCAAATAAATATGGAAAGTTATTTAGCTTTTAATTATATATAAAAAATGGTTATTTAAAAAATATAATAATGTGATATAAAATTAATCTTATAATTGTAGTTGCGGATTATATTTCATATGAAGATAAATATTGATATTAATGAATAATGATAACCCCCTATTAAATAAAATCATGAAACATTTATTTTTTCTTTTAAATTTTCTGTATTGTTTTTTGAAAAAATTATTCTTAACATTTATTAATTTTTAAATATTAGGTACATTTATATTTAACAAATAATGCATAATATATATGTAGTTCATTACGTCAGTTCTGATATTATTTGTTATTTATTGATTATAAACTAATTTTTCAGTAAAATCCAGTAATATTTTAATTCTTGTCCGTCATTTTGAATTTTCAAAATCTGAGTTCAGATTCGTAATCAGCGAATCCAGAAACCTCCTACATACAATTTTCGGCAGAAACAGGTAATATTTCAATTTTTGGCTAACATCTTGGGTCCATTATTTTGATTTTTCACAATCTGAGTTCAGATTCGTATTCAGCGAATCCAGAAATTTCGTATATACAATTTTCAGCAAAATCCAGTAATATTTGAATATTTTACCTCCATTTTCGATCAGCCATTTTGAATTCTGAAAATCTGAGTTCAGATTCGTAATCAGCGAATCCAGAAACCCCTTATATACAATTTTTAGCAAAATCCAGTATTATTGAAATATTTTGCCGCCATTTTGAATTTTTATAATCTGAGCTCAGATTCGTAATCATCGAATCCAGAAATCCTAATATGCGAAATCAGAAATCCCCCACATACAATCGCAAAATTCAGTAATATTTCAATATTTGGCTACATTTTGAATTGGCAAAATATTAGCTGAGATTCGTAATCAGCGAATCTAGATACCCCCTATATACAATTTTCAGCAAAATCCAGTAATATTTCAATTTCTGGCCGCAATTTTGTATTTACAAAATCGAAGTTCAGATTCTTAATTAACGAATCCGGAAACTTACAATATCCAATTTTTAGCAAACATTTTTTACATTTCAAATTTTGGCCGCCATCTTGGGTCCACTATTTTGAATTTTCAAAATCTGAGTTGAGATTCGTAATCAGCGAATCCAGAATTCCGTACATACAATTTTCAGCAAGATCTAGTAATAGTTCAATATTTGGCCGGCATCATCGATCAGTCATACTGAACTTTTATAATCTGAATTCAGATTCCTAATCAGCGAATCCAGTAAAACCCTATATACAATTTTCAGCAAAATTCAGTAATTTTTCAATATTTGGCAGGCATCTTCGATCCGTTATATTGAATTTTCATAATCTAAATTCAGATTCGTCATCATGCGAATCCAAAAATCCTCCATATACAATTGCAAAATTCAGTAATATTTCAATATTATGTATATTAAGCTGGAGTAGCCACTTCATAAGCCCGGGTTGAAAATAATCCCGTATTTTGTCGCTAATTTGTCGCTAATTTGTTACGCCAATCCCGATTTTTTCGCTCCAGCCGATTCCGAGAAACAATGGCTACTGCAACTTAAATCATAAGCTGGAAAAGCCACTATTGTATCTTCTCAGCAATTGACAATAGCGACACCGGGTTAGGCCTAGATTTTGTCGCTAATTTGTCGCTCAAAGATGCCGTAGATCCCATGTCCCAAAAATGGACCGCTGTCCCAAAAAACGATACAAGGTCACGAGCATATAAGCAAAAATGACGAAAATTAAAAATAACAATTAACTTATAATTGCATATTTTGTCGCTAATTTGTCGCTGATTTTTCCCGCAAAATCCGATTTTAATGCTCCAGCCGATTCCGAGAAACAATGGCTACTGCAACGTAAGTCTTAAGCTGGAAAAGCCACTATTGTATCTTCTCAGCAATTGACAATAGCGACACCGGGTTAGGCCTAGATTTTGTCGCTAATTTGTCGCTCAAAGATGCCGTAGATCCCATGTCCCAAAAATGGACCGCTGTCCCAAAAAACGATACAAGGTCACGAGCATATAAGCAAAAATTATGAAAATTAAAAATATTCATTAACTTATAATTGCATATTTTGTCGCTAATTTGTCGCTGATTTTTCCTGCAAAACCCGATTTAAACGCTCTAGCCGTTTTCGAGAAACAATGGCTATTCTAGCGTAATATTAAGATAGGAAAGCCATTACGTTCTATTGTCTCACCAATTGACGATAGCGACACCGGGTTAGGCCTAGATTTTGTCGCTAATTTGTCGCTCAAAGATGCCGTAGATCCCATGTCCCAAAAATGGACCGCTGTCCCAGAAAACGATACAAGGTCACAAGCATATAAGCAAAAATGATAAAAATTAAAAATATCCATTAACTTATAATTGCATATTTTGTCGCTAATTTGTCGCTGATTTTTCCCCGATTTTAACGCTCTAGCCGTTTCCGAGAAACAGTGGCTACGGTGGCGTGAGTCTTAAGCTGGAAAAGTCATTACGTTGTATCTTCTCAGCAATTAACAATAACGACACGGGGTTTGGCCTACTTTTTGTCGCTAATTTGTCGCTTGATGATGCCGTAGATCCCATGTCTCAAAAGTTGACCACTGTCCCAAAAGTGGAACGCATGCACGGAGATGAACAACGTCGGGTCATGCATATAAACGAAAATGATGAAACTAAAAAAAAATTAATTCAGCTAATGTGCATGCAGGCAACACTACTTTCACAAATGTCGATTCTTAATTAAAAACCCTAATCAAGCGAGAAGTCAAAGATTAAAAGATAGGCAGGATGCAAAAGTCGAAAGTCGATCGAAAACGCAAACGAAATCGTTTGGGACTCTGAAGAGGGGTTTTTTTTTAGTAAAACCGTAAGCAACAAATTCATAACTGTACGGAATGTAGTCTTAAATATATTACTAAGTTGTTACAGCACTCCTGATTTTGTTGCTTCAAGAGAAGCGAGATCGTGAGTCAAAAGTCGACCGAAGACGCAGAAAAACGTGCTTGTGATGCTGACAATCGATATTTACATGCAAAAACGGTAAGCGACGAATTCATTATCGTGCACAATGTTTTCTCTAGTATATTGTTAAGTTGTAACGGTATTCCTGAATTTATTGCTTCAAGACAGATAGATCCCCGAAAACAAAATCGATGAAAACTGGAAAATAACGCGTTTGGGACGCAGAAATCGGGGTTTTCCTTAGCAAAACCGTAAGCAACAAATTCGCAAATGTGCACAATCTCGTCTCTAATATGTTGCTACGTTGTTACAGCACTCCTGATTTTGTTGCTTCAAGATAGCCGAGATCTCGAAGTCGAAAATCGATCGAAAACGCAAGAAAACGTGTTTTTGATACTGACAATCGATTTTTACATACAAAATCGGTGAGCGACAAATTCATTAACGTGCACCATGTTATCTCTAGTATGTTCTCAAGTTGTAACGGTATTCCTGATTTTGTCGCTTCTAGACAGTTAGTTCCCGGACACAAAAATCGATCGAAACCGGAAAATAACGCGTTTGGGACGCTGAAATCGGGGTTTTCTTTAGCAAAACCTTAAGCAACAAATTTACAAATGCGCAGACTCTTGTCTCTAATATGTTACTAAGTTATTACAGCACTCCTGATTTTGTTGCTTCAAGATAGCCGAGATTTCGAAGTCGAAAACCGATCGAAAACGCAAAAAAACGTGTTTTTGATGCTGACAATCGATATTTACATACAGAAACGGTGAGCGACAAATTCATTAACGTGCACCATGTTATCTCTAGTATGTTCTCAAGTTGTAACGGTATTCCGGAATTTGTCGCTTCTAGACAGTTAGATCCCGGACACAAAAATCGATCGAAACCGGAAAATAACACGATTGGGACGTTGAAATCGGGGTTTTCTTTAGCAAAACCGTTAGCAACAAATTCACAAATGTGCAGAATCTCGACTCTAATATGTTGCTACGTTGTTAGAGTATTCCTGAATTTGTTGCTTAGCAGTAGATTATATCTCGGAATCGAAAGTCGATCGAAAACGGTAAAAACCCGTTTGGGATTAGGTAAATGGGGTTTTCTTTAAAAAAACCGTAAGCAACAAATTCACAAATGCGCAGACTCTTGTCTCTAATATGTTACTAAGTTGTTACAGCACTCCTGATTTTGTTGCTTCAGGATAGGCGAGATCTCGAAGTCGAAAATCGATCGAAAACGCAAAAAAAACTTGTTTGTGATGCTGACAATCGATTTTTACATACAAAAACGGTGAGCGACAAATTCTTTAACGTGCTAAATCTTTTCTCTAGTATGTTCTCAAGTTGTAACGGTATTCCTGAATTTGTCGCTTCTAGACAGTTAGTTCCCGGCCACAAAAATCGATCGAAACCGGAAAATAACGCGTTTGGGACGCTGAAATCGGGGTTTTCTTTAGCAAAACCGTAAGCAACAAATTTACAAATGCGCAGACTCTTGTCCCTAATATGTTACTAAGTGTTACAGCACTCCTGATTTTGTTGCTTCAAGATAGCCGAGATTTCGAAGTCGAAAATCGATCGAAAACGCAAAAAAACGTGTTTTTGATGCTGACAATCGATATTTACATACAGAAACGGTGAGCGACAAATTCTTTAACGAGCTAAATCTTTTCTCTAGTATGTTCTCAAGTTGTAACGGTATTCCTGAATTTGTTGCTTCTAGACAGTTAGTTCCCGGACACAAAAATTGATCGAAACCGGAAGATAACGCATTTGGGACGCTGAAATCGGGATTTTCTTTAGCAAAACCGTAAGCAACAAATTCACAAATGCCCAGACTCTTGTCTCTAATATGTTGCTACGTTGTTAGAGTATTCCTGAATTTATTGCTTTGCAGTAGATTATATCCCGGAGTCTAAAGTCGATCGAAAACGGTAAAAACCCGTTTGAGATTAGGTAAATGGGGTTTTCGTTAGAAAAACCGTAAGCAACAAATTCACAAATGCGCAGACTCTTGTCTCTAATATGTTGCTACGTTGTTAGAGCACTCCTGATTTTGTTGCTCCAAGATAACCGAGATTCCGAAGTCGAAAATCAATCGAAAACGCAAAAAAACGTGTTTTTGATGCTGACAATCAATATTTACATACAGAAACGGTGAGCAACAAGTTCTTTAATGTGCACAATCTTTTCTCTAGTATGTTCTCAAGTTGTAACGGTATTCCTGATTTTGTCGCTTCTAGACAGTTAGTTCCCGGACACAAAAATCGATCGAAACCGGAAAATAACGCGTTTGGGACGCTGAAATCGGGGTTTTCTTTAGCAAAACCTTAAGCAACAAATATACAAATGCGCAGACTCTTGTCTCTAATATGTTACTAAGTTGTTACAGCACTCCTGATTTTGTTGCTTCAGGATAGGCGAGATCTCGAAGACGAAAATGGATCGAAAACTCAAAAAAACGTGGTTGTGATGCTGACAATCGATTTTTACGTACCAAAACGGTGAGCGACAAATTCATTAAAGTGCGCCATATTATCTCTAGTATGTTCTCAAGTTGTAACGGTATTCCTGAATTTGTCGCTTCTAGACAGTTAGTTCCCGGACACAAAAATCGATCGAAACCGGAAAATAACGCGTTTGGGACGCTGAAATCGGGGTTTTTTTTTAGCCAAACCGTAAGCAACAAATTCACAAATGCGCAGACTCTTGTCTCTAATATGTTGCTACGTTGTTAGAGCACTCCTGATTTTGTTGCTTCAAGATAACCGAGATTCCGAAGTCGAAAATCAATCGAAAACGCAAAAAAACGTGTTTTTGATGCTGACAATCGATATTTACATACAGAAACGGTGAGCGACAAATTCATTAACGTGCACCATGTTATCTCTAGTATTTTCTCAAGTTGTAACGGTATTCCGGAATTTGTCGCTTCTAGACAGTTATATCCCGGACACAGAAATCAATCGAAACCGGAAAATAACACGATTGGGACGTAGAAATCGGGGTTTTCTTTAGCAAAACGGTTAGCAACAAATTCACAAATGTTCAGAATCTCGACTCTAATATGTTGCTACGTTGTTAGAGTATTCCTGAATTTGTTGCTTAGCAGTAGATTATATCACGGAATCGAAAGTCGATCGAAAACGGTAAAAACCCGTTTGGGATTAGGTAAATGGGGTTTTCTTTAGAAAAACCGTAAGCAACAAATTCACAAATGCGCAGACTCTTGTCTCTAATATGTTGCTACGTTGTTAGAGCACTCCTGATTTTGTTGCTTCAAGATAGCCGTGATTTCGAAGTCGAAAATCGATCGAAAACGCAAAAATACGTGTTTTTGATGCTGACAATCGATATTTACATACAGAAACGGTGAGCGACAAATTCTTTAACGAGCTAAATCTTTTCTCTAGTATGTTCTCAAGTTGTAACGGTATTCCTGAATTTGTTGCTTCTAGACAGTTAGTTCCCGGACACAAAAATCGATCGAAACCGGAAAATAACGCGTTTGGGACGCTGAAATCGGGGTTTTCTTTAGCAAAACCTTAAGCAACAAATTTACAAATGCGCAGACTCTTGTCTCTAATATGTTACTAAGTTGTTAGAGTATTCCTGAATTTATTGCTTTGCAGTAGATTATATCCCGGAGTCTAAAGTCGATCGAAAACGGTAAAAACCCGTTTGAGATTAGGTAAATGGGGTTTTCGTTAGAAAAACCGTAAGCAACAAATTCACAAATGCGCAGACTCTTGTCTCTAATATGTTGCTACGTTGTTAGAGCACTCCTGATTTTGTTGCTCCAAGATAACCGAGATTCCGAAGTCGAAAATCAATCGAAAACGCAAAAAAACGTGTTTTTGATGCTGACAATCAATATTTACATACAGAAACGGTGAGCGACAAGTTCTTTAATGTGCACAATCTTTTCTCTAGTATGTTCTCAAGTTGTAACGGTATTCCTGATTTTGTCGCTTCTAGACAGTTAGTTCCCGGACACAAAAATCGATCGAAACCGGAAAATAACGCGTTTGGGACGCTGAAATCGGGGTTTTCTTTAGCAAAACCTTAAGCAACAAATATACAAATGCGCAGACTCTTGTCTCTAATATGTTACTAAGTTGTTACAGCACTCCTGATTTTGTTGCTTCAGGATAGGCGAGATCTCGAAGACGAAAATGGATCGAAAACTCAAAAAAACGTGGTTGTGATGCTGACAATCGATTTTTACGTACCAAAACGGTGAGCGACAAATTCATTAAAGTGCGCCATATTATCTCTAGTATGTTCTCAAGTTGTAACGGTATTCCTGAATTTGTCGCTTCTAGACAGTTAGTTCCCGGACACAAAAATCGATCGAAACCGGAAAATAACGCGTTTGGGACGCTGAAATCGGGGTTTTTTTTAGCCAAACCGTAAGCAACAAATTCACAAATGCGCAGACTCTTGTCTCTAATATGTTGCTACGTTGTTAGAGCACTCCTGATTTTGTTGCTTCAAGATAACCGAGATTCCGAAGTCGAAAATCAATCGAAAACGCAAAAAAACGTGTTTTTGATGCTGACAATCGATATTTACATACAGAAACGGTGAGCGACAAATTCATTAACGTGCACCATGTTATCTCTAGTATTTTCTCAAGTTGTAACGGTATTCCGGAATTTGTCGCTTCTAGACAGTTATATCCCGGACACAGAAATCAATCGAAACCGGAAAATAACACGATTGGGACGTAGAAATCGGGGTTTTCTTTAGCAAAACGGTTAGCAACAAATTCACAAATGTTCTGAATCTCGACTCTAATATGTTGCTACGTTGTTAGAGTATTCCTGAATTTGTTGCTTAGCAGTAGATTATATCACGGAATCGAAAGTCGATCGAAAACGGTAAAAACCCGTTTGGGATTAGGTAAATGGGGTTTTCTTTAGAAAAACCGTAAGCAACAAATTCACAAATGCGCAGACTCTTGTCTCTAATATGTTGCTACGTTGTTAGAGCACTCCTGATTTTGTTGCTTCAAGATAGCCGTGATTTCGAAGTCGAAAATCGATCGAAAACGCAAAAAAACGTGTTTTTGATGCTGACAATCGATATTTACATACAGAAACGGTGAGCGACAAATTCTTTAACGTGCTAAATCTTTTCTCTACTATGTTCTCAAGTTGTAACGGTATTCCTGAATTGGTCGCTTCTAGACAGTTAGTTCCCGTACACAAAAATCGATCGAAACCGGAAAATAACGCGTTTGGGACGCTGAAATCGGGGTTTTCTTTAGCAAAACCTTAAGCAACAAATTTACAAATGCGCAGACTCTTGTCTCTAATATGTTGCTACGTTGTTAGAGTATTCCTGAATTGGTTGCTTTGCAGTAGATTATATCCCGGAGTATAAAGTCGATCGAAAACGGTAAAAACGCGTTTGAGATTAGGTAAATGGGGTTTTCGTTAGAAAAACCGTAAGCAACAAATCCCCAAATATGCAGACTCTTGTCTCTAATATGTTACTAAGTTGTTACAGCATTTCTGATTTTGTTGCTTCAAAATAGCCGAGATCTCGAAGTCGAAAATCGATCGAAAACGCAAAAAAAACGTGTTTGTGATGCTGACAATCGATTTTTACATACAAAAACGGTAAGCGACAAATTCTTAACCGTGCACAATCTTTTCTCTAGTATATTCTCAAGTTGTAACGGTATTCCTGAATTTGTCGCTTCTAGACAGTTAGTTCCCGGACACAAAAATCCATCGAAACCGGAAAATAACGCGTTTGGGACGCTGAAATCGGGGTTTTCTTTAGCAAAACCGTAAGCAACAAATTTACAAATGCGCAGACTCTTGTCTCTAATATGTTACTAAGTTGTTACAGCACTCCTGATTTTGTTGCTTCAAGATAGCCGAGAGTTCGAAGTCGAAAATCGATCGAAAACGCAAAAAAACGTGTTTTTGATGCTGACAATCGATATTTACATACAGAAACGGTGAGCGACAAATTCTTTAACGTGCTAAATCTTTTCTCTAGTATGTACTCAAGTTGTAACGGTATTCCTGAATTTATCGCTTCTGGACAGTTAGTTCCCGGACACAAAAATCGATCGAAACCGGAAAATAACGAGTTTGGGACGCTGAAATCGGGATTTTCTTTAGCAAAACCGTAAGCAACAAATTCACAAATGCGCAGACTCTTGTCTCTAATATGTTGCTACGTTGTTAGAGTATTCCTGAATTTGTTGCTTTGCAGTAGATTATATCCCGGAGTCTAAAGTCGATCGAAAACGGTAAAAACCCGTTTGAGATTAGGTAAATGGGGTTTTCGTTAGAAAAACCGTAAGCAACAAATTCACAAATATGCAGCTCTTGTCTCTAATATGTTACTAAGTTGTTACAGCATTCCTGATTTTGTTGCTTCAAAATAGCCGAGATCTCGAAGTCGAAAATCGATCGAAAACGCAAATAAACGTGTTTGTGATGCTGACAATCGATTTTTACATACCAAAACGGTAAGCGACAAATTCTTAACCGTGCACAATCTTTTCTCTAGTATGTTCTCGAGTTGTAACGGTATTCCTGATTTTGTCGCTTCTAGACAGTTAGTTCCAGGGCACAAAAATCGATCGAAACCGGAAAATAACGCGTTTGGGACGTGAAATCGGGGTTTTCTTTAACAAAACCGAAGCAACAAATTTACAAATGCGCAGACTCTTGTCTCTAATATGTTACTAAGTTGTTACAGCACTCCTGATTTTGTTGCTTCAAGATAGCCAAGATCTCGAAGTCGGAAATCGATCGAAAACGCAAAAAAACGTGTTTTTGATGCTGACAATCGATTTTTACATACAAAAACGGTAGGCGACAAATTCTTTAACGTGCAAAATCTTTTTTCTAGTATGTTCTCAAGTTGTAACGGTACTCCTGAATATGTCGCTTCTAGACAGTTAGTTCCCGGACACAATAGTCGATCGAAAACGGTGAAAACCGACAGGCTATATACCAGAGTCGAACGTCGATCGAAAATACAGAAAAACGCGTTTTGGACGCTGTAAATTATGTTTTATTTAGTAAATGGTATGACGAAAAATTATTCCTCATCATGTCCCTCTCTCCCCGTCTAATGAATGTACTAACTACTCTAAGATGTTACATGTGCAGAGAGAGAGAGAGAAAGCGAGAGAGAGGGAGTGAGACAGAGAAAGAGCGAGAGGGAGAGAGAGAGAGCGAGTGAAAGAGTGAGAGGGGGTGGGGAGGGGAGTGTGCGCGCGAGGAGACAGACAATTAAGGTGGTTCTATTAAAAGTCTGAAGTCAATTGTCTGTTAATATAAATATTATTTTCATTCTTCAATATTTAAGAAATATTTTCAAACAATAAATTAATTAATTATAATTGTTCAATTTTTGTTATAATTCTGCAGTGTTTATGTACTTCAATTTAAATACTTTTCCAATCCTACAGCATGACTCCCATATTTTCCCATTTTAAAATATTAATTTTTTTACAATATTATGTCAAGTATTGGTCGGCAACTTGCATTTAAAACTATACTAATTTGTTTACGAAGACCTGAACAATAACAGCCTTCAATAATATTTTCATATGCAGACTTTACGATTTTATTTGAACCTGCTTAATCTCATTTTGGATAGCGCCCGCGCTCCTCGCTCTATTAGAGAGTGCGATATAGTCCAAGTGGAGAGTTTTTGCCGTGTGACGCCGTGCGAAAGAGTGTGTAAGTGCGATTGTGCGCCTCTTGCCAATGTTACGTTGACCGAATCTCGGTAAGCAACTGTGAGCGACGCATCAGGTGCTGGTGCGGAAGGACGGCCGACGACAGCGAGTATCCGTAGAATTTGTAAGTGCTAGCTCCACACTTTTCTCTCCCGCGTAATAGTATATTATGTACCAAGGGCGCAAAGTGGGCTTTTTTAGACCGAGTGTGGAGTTTGCAGTACGAGTCGAAGGCGAGCAAGCACGAACCGAAGGCGAGTACGTTTTGCGAGCCGAAGACGAGTACTGCAACCACACGAGGTCAAAAAGACCACTTAGCCCTTGGTGCACACCATAATTTTTGTAACACAAGTATTCTTTTTCGCGTTTTTTTTTTTAACGAAGCTTATGGGCAGCGGTTAGAAAAATATTTTTTTTTTGCCCGCCGGTCTATAAACGATCACTTTCAGCTCGCATAATAGGTAAAAAAAACGCAAACAATTTTTTTTTATAAAACCTATATTCGAATAATCATGTTTTTAAGCAAGAACTGAAAGGCAGTTTCTAAAGTTAATGGCTGAGTAAATAGGATAGAGGCTTTTCTGACTTGAATCTTCAGGTTCAGTAGCGATTGCGTCTCGAAAACGGCTTGAGCAACAAAATCCAGAATTATTTGCTAAAAGACGCTTGTCCCGTTCTTCTTACAAAGAAAAAAACCGCTGCCAATACATTGGCACATAGCTTCCTCAAACAAATTTAAAAAAATAGAAGCAGACAAAAACAGCCCGTTACATCAAACAATATCGACTTTGAAAATAATTGGAGTAGTAATATTTGATATGAAAACATTAACTAAATATTAACATAAAAATATTAACTGCCACTGAAATTATGTCAACAAAAAGGACTATATTAAGAATTTATAAATTTCTAAATGATACATAAAGTCGGCATTGAGAAATTACGATTTTTCAAAAAACATAAAAGAATTTTAACCTAAAAATGTTTAAAAATCATGAAAAAATTCTTTTAGCTAAAGAACTTAAAAGGTAAATACAAAAACTCTACATCTCCACAAAATTTCCACGTGATTAAACTAATTTCTTTTTTTTGTAGTTATACAACAAAGAAAATGACTGAAAAATGCGAAAATTTAAAATATTAAATATCTTAAAACAAAATCACAGTATCTTCATAAAAATTCACACACATATTACCTATAATAGACACAAAATTACCTACAAATTTAAAGATGATTCATGGAGCCGATCTCGAGAAATTGCAATTTGAAGAAAAGATTTTAAAAATTGAAAAACTTTTAACCTCAAATATCTCGGAAACTTATGGACCAATCCTTTTGCCCAAATAAATAGACCGACTGGTAGTCAAAATGTACCCCTACAATGAATTTCAAAGCGAATAATCCAGTTTTACTCCGTAAACCGTGTAAAGTACAAACCCCATTTTTTCAATTTTCAATTTTTTTATCAAAAACTAGTCGACAGAATTTATTAAAATTTTCACAGATTATAGCTACTTATATTTTACACTATCCTGATTTAAAAAAAAAATGACCATTTCGTTTGGAACTTATGAACTTTAAAAAAAAAACACGTTTTTGTTAATAACAAAAAAACCATAGTAGCTAGATTATTATATTTTTTTTAAAGATAGGTATGTTTATCCTCCTTCGATTAGCATTATTCCTATTAGAATATTTCGTCACCTCCGAATAGAACGGTGTTATCTGGGAATCCGCTCGTAGAAGGCATTATCTCAGAGTCCGCTCGTAGAAGACGTTATCTCGTCAAAATCGGTCGATTCTGTGAAAAGCTACGTGAATTTACTTAGGAGATAACGCCTTCCACGTGCGGACTCTGAGATAACGCCTTCTACAAGCGGACTCTGAGATAGCGCCGTTTACGAGCAGACTCTGAGATAACGCCTTCTACGAGCGGATTCCCAGGTAACGCCTTTTACGGGCGGATTTCGAGATAACGCCTTTTACGAGCGGATTCTCAGATAACCCCTTTCTATTCGGAAGCGACAATTTAAACCCGATCATTAAAAAATTCAAAAATAAATTTTTCTAAAATCAAAAATTCATCATAAAACAAAAACTAATCAGTAAATCCTAAACAATTACACTGATAGAAAGAAATATTTGAGTCAAATGCACGATGCATTTGGAAGTCAATTTTTTCAAGTATTTAAGGGGGTTAGTGCGGTAACATACAAGCCAAAAGTACAGCTGGTCGAACGCCGTACGCCTCACGCTCTCTCGAGTCTCCCCACTCTCAAAATTTCACGCGAGACTGTCCACGCACACATAGCGCCGCTTCATCTGTGTGTACATACACATAGAAGCGCTACGTCTGTGTAGACACACACGCAGCGAGCCTTCGTTTGTTACACGCACACAAGAACACGCGCGGCGTCGTCTACCCTGAGGCTACGTACTTTAAACAACTGTATCTCGAAAACGGTGAAGCTAGGCTTCCTGAAATTTGCAGAGGACATTCAAAGTATTGTTCTTAGTAACATATCTCTTTTTCTTTCAAGTCTTAAGAAAACTTTCCAAGTTATTGACGAAAACGTTCATTTTTTTACATTTCATGACGACGGTCTCATAAGACACCGTGTTAAATTTCGTAACTTTGGGAGCTTATATCTCACAAACGGGGAAGCTAGGCTTTCTGAAATTTACAGATACTGCGTATAATAGTAATATGAGTCTACCCTGCAAGTTTCAAGAAATTCTTAAGAAAAGCCAATATCGCACTAACCCCCTTAACCTAAATGAACATTCTTTAACAGTTAAGGAATATTCATTAACAGTTAATGAACGATCGCTTTTTGTCACCTTTTTATCAAGCGTTACTTTTACCAAATGATCCATTCCTTAACTGTTAATGCACGTGCATTTGACTGAAGTCAAATACATATTCGTTAACAGTGAAGCCGGCGCATTTGCCTCAAATATTTCTTTCTATCAGTGAATTCGCAATAAAAAAAAAAACAAAAAAAAATGACACACACACACACACACACACACACACACACACACACACACACACACATCCATAAAGACCTTTTCTAAAATCATGTGATACAAACTTCTAACAACTTTAATCATGTTTCTAGAACGATTTAACGAATCTTAAAATGTTACTATTACAAAGCTTCCTCTAGGAGGAAGCAATATACTGAGAAACTTTGTGAGTAATACTATTAGTATCTTCCATAAGATTATCATGTTCAAAAATCATCACCGTTAATATTATCCGATCCACTATATATTTGAACTTGCAAAACTTCAAAATAAACTTCATGTACCTGCCAAAGACAAACTTAATATTTCTGGCCAGTTTCCATGATTATGCTGCAAAAAAATTTATTACAAACATACATACACACACACCCACCCACACACACACATACGTTTTTTATAAAATTCATATTTCAACTCAAGAAGCTCAGAAATATCGAACATAATCGACATCTAGGGGTCGAAAAATTTCGAAAAATTTCGCCGTTACCAAACTTTTTGAGAAAGCACTAAATGAATATTCATTTTTTTCTGATCGAATGGAGAGAGCAATTTTTGAATCGAAAGAGGATTCGTTCAGCTATAAAGATTATTGAAGTTTATTATTCATTGATGAAAATGTATTAAAAGTTTGAGTTATAACAAATGTTTTACTAATTTATTCGTTAATAGTTTATTATTATGAGAACTTTCGCCCCGGATTTGCGGGACAAAAGTAAAATTAGTGGGGCTAAAATAAAAATCAGCGGGACGAAAGTAAAATTCATATTTTCTTCTGTTATAAAAAAGACATATCGGCTGGGTCTGTCCCACTTCTCGGAGTCAAAAAGTGGCCACGGCCGAGAGTGCAATAAAATACTATATGCATCACGGGAGAAAAGAGGACCAAAAATCTTATCGCTCAGGTAGTAAACCCAACCGCCGGAAAAATCTGCTGCTTACGATCCTAATCTACTATTACACAATAAAAATGCATATACACAAAAACAGTGTAAATCGAATTTTACACATACTATATAAACAAAATATCGTATGCAACACGTGCATGGATAAGTTTTTGAGTTATATCTCTATTTCCGATTTTGTTGCTTCACAATAGGCTAGATCCCTGAGTCGAATGCCGATCTAACGAACGCAAAAAAGCGTGTTTTGGACGTTGTAAATGGTGTTTTATTTAGTAAATAGGTAAGCAACAAATTCACTACTGTGCCGAATATTGTCTTTAGTATGTTGCTAATTGGTTACAGTATTCCTGAATTTGTTGCTTCAAGACAGGCGAGATCCCGAGGTCGAAAATTGATTGAAAACTCAAAAAACCGTGTTTTTGACGCAGTAATTCGTGTTCTATGAATAAAACGGTGAGCAACAAATTCATGATGCGGCAGAATGTAATCTTCACTGTATTGCTAAGTTGAAATGGTATTTCTGAATTTGTTGCTATAAGGCAAGCTAGATCTCGGAGACGAAAATTGATCGAAAATGCACAAAATCTGGTAAATCTGGTTTTATGAACTAAAACGGTAAGCAATAAATTCAAAAACACGTTTGGAACGCTGAAAATGGTGTTTTCTTTAATAAAACAGTAAGCAACAAATTCATAACTAGACCGAATCTAGTTTTTAATATGTTGCTAAGTTGCAACGGTATTCCTGAATTTGTTGCTGTAGGACAGGCGAAATCTGAAAATCAAAAGTCTATCGAAAACACTAGTATATTAAGCTAGCAGATCACTTTAATGACCGCGCTTTCTACATAATACCATAATATATTGCTAATTTACTGTTAATTTCTTATGCCAATCCGGATTTTGATGTTCCAGACGTTTCCAAGAAACAGGTGATCTGCTAGCTTAATATTAATCTAGCAGATCGTGTTCGGATATGTTAGCGAGTTTTCCCTCTATCAAAACGAGACAAGGGACATATGTGTTGCTAATTCGTTGCTGTAAGATAGCCGGTGCCAAAAATCATACAAGTCTTTGAGGGTCCCTGAGCTCGACACAGGACCAAATGTATATGACTTGATATTAAGCTAGCAGATTTTAGCGTACGGGGATAAGGAGACTAAATCAAAACACCCCGTGAACTTATATTGACGGATACTTTATTTGTTCTCAGACTCTGCTTACAACAGTCCTTACGAGCCGCTCTCTATCACTACGCACACACAAGTCTTTATTATAACTCGACGGCGATATCGGGCCCAACGCGACCGCATGATCGCGGGTCTCACGCGTGTCTATCTGGTGCACAAGCGCCGTTCGTCATCTCCCCCCTGGGGGCGCTACTGTTCTACCGCTATAGTGCTAATTTCCGTTTCGCACTTTAGAAGCCGTATTATACGCATGTACGCGACACAGCTCATATTTGTCCAACTTTGCAAATTCTTGTTCTAGTGAACTGAACAGAGGTTATTTTTGTTGCAAATTTGTTGCTCGTTTGTTACGCCAATCCCAAATTTGTTGCTTCAACCGTTTCCGAGATATCGTCGCGGTGCTACCATGAAACCTGGGCCAGCATCGCCACTACTGGAACTACTGTCCGGCGACACATTTTATGCCGGCGCAAGTGACATTTCTTGCTAATTTGTTGCTTTAATTTAGTTAAGCGATCAGCAACAAATTCAAAACTGTGATAAACGTTGTTGCTAATATTTTACTAAGCTATATTAGACTACAACGCATATTAGAGACGACATTCTGCACAGTTATGAATTTTTT
Source organism: Torymus aiolomorphi (assembly GCA_036365515.1). Classification (NCBI taxonomy): domain Eukaryota; kingdom Metazoa; phylum Arthropoda; class Insecta; order Hymenoptera; family Torymidae; genus Torymus; species Torymus aiolomorphi. The sequence goes on from CM070874.1 coordinate 139,580,160, forward strand.
CCTTATCTATTTACTAATAAAACCCACTCGCCAGCGTCCGAAATGCATCTTTTTCTGTTTTCGATCGACTTTCGACTCCGGAATATAAACTACTGCAAACCAAAAAATTTAGGAATAATTTAGCAAAATATTTGAGACAAGATTCTGCACATTTGCGAATTTCTTGCTTACGGTTTGGCTAAGGAAAATTCAGAATTCAACGTTCCAAACGCGTTATTTTGCAGTTTCGATCAATTGTTGTCTCCGGGACCTAGCTGTCTTGAAGCCAAAGATTCAGGAATACCGTTACAACTTAACAACATACTAGAGAAAACATTCGGTACAGTTATGAATTTGTTGCTTACGGTTTTACTAAAGACAACCCCATTTACGTAATACCAAACCTCTTCTGACCATTTTCGATCGACTTTCGACTCCGGGATATAATCTACTGCTAAGCAACAAAATCAGGAATACTGTAACAACGTAGCAATATATTGCAGACAAGATTCTGCACATTTGTGAATTTGATGCTTACTGTTTTGCTAAAGAAGACCCCGATATGAGCGTCCCAAACGCGTTATTTTCCGGTTTCAATCGATTTTTGTGTCCCGGATCTAACTGTCTAGCAGCAACAAATTCAGGAATACCGTTACAACTTGAGAACATACTAGAGAAAACATTGTACACGTTAAAGAATTTATCGCTTACCATTTTGTATGTAAAAATCGATTGTCAGCAACACAAACCCGTTTTTTTGCGTTTACGATCGATTTTCGACTTCGATATGTCGGCTATCTTGAAGCAACAAAATCAGGAGTGCTGTAACAACTTAGTAACATATTAGAGACAAGAGTCTGCGCATTTGTAAAATTGATGCTTACTGTTTTGCTAAAGAAGACCCCGATATGAGCGTCCCAAACGCGTTATTTTCCGGCTTCGATCGATTTTTGTGTCCGGGATCTAACTGTCTAGCAGCAACAAATTCAGGAATACCGTTACAACTTGAGAACATACTAGAGATAACATGGTACACGTTAATAAATTTGTCGCTTACCGTTTTTGTATGTAAAAATCGATTGTCAGCATCACAAACAAGTTTTTTTTGCGTTTTCGATCGATTTTCGACTTCGAGATCTCGGCTATTTTGAAGCAACAAAATCAGGAATGCTGTAACAACTGAGTAACATATTAGAGACAAGAGTCTGAATATTTGTGAATTTGTTGCTTACGGGTTTCTAACGAAAACCCCATTTACCTAATCTCAATCGCGTTTTTACCGTATTCGATCGACTTTAGACTCCGGGATATAATCTACTGCAAAGCAACAAATTCAGGAATACTCTAACAACGTAGCAACATATTAGAGACAAGAGTCTGCGCATTTGTGAATCTGTTGCTTACGGTTTTGCTAAAGAAAATCCCGATTTCAGCGTCCCAAACGCGTTATTTTCCGGTTTCGATCGATTTTTGTGTCCGGGAACTAACTGTCTAGAAGCGACATATTCAGAAATACCGTTACAACTTGAGAACATACTAGAAAAAAGATTTTGCACGTTAACGAATTTGTCGCCTACCGTTTTTGTATGTAAAAATCGATTGTCAGCATGAAAAACACGTTTTTTTGCGTTTTCGATCGATTTTCGACTTCGAGATCTTGGCTATCTTGAAGCAACAAAATCAGGAGTGCTGTAACAACTTAGTAACATATTAGAGACAAGAGTCAGCGCATTTGTAAATTTGTTGCTTACGGTTTTGATAAAGAAAACCCCGATTTCAGCGTCCCAAACGCGTTATTTTCCGGTTTCGATCGATTTTTGTGCCCGGGAACTAACTGTCTAGAAGCGACAAAATAAGGAATACCGTTACAACTTGAGAACATACTAGAGAAAAGATTGTGCACATTAAAGAATTTGTCGCTCACAGTTTCTGTATGTAAATATCGATTGTCAGCATCAAAAACACGTTTTTTTGCTTTTTCGATCGATTTTCGACTTCGAAATCTCGGCTATCTTGAAGCAACAAAATCAGGAGTGCTGTAACAACTTAGTAACATATTAGAGACAAGAGTCTGCGCATTTGTAAATTTGTTGCTTACGGTTTTGCTAAAGAAAACCCCGATATGAGCGTCCCAAACGCGTTATTTTCCGGTTTCGATCGATTTTTGTGTCCGGGAACTAACTGTCTAGAAGCGACAAATTCAGGAATACCGTTACAATTTGAGAACATACTAGAGAAAAGATTTAGCACGTTAAAGAATTTGTCGCTCACCGTTTCTGTATGTAAATATCGATTGTCAGCATCAAAAACACGTTTTTTTGCGTTTTCGATCGATTTTCGACTTCGAAATCTCGGCTATCTTGAAGCAACAAAATCAGGAGTGCTGTAACATCTTAGTAACATATTAGAGACAAGAGTCTGCGCATTTGTAAATTTGTTGCTTACGGTTTTGCTAAAGAAAACCCCGATTTCAGCGTCCCAAACGCGTTATTTTCCGGTTTCGATGGATTTTTGTGTCCGGGAACTAACTGTCTAGAAGCGACAAATTCAGGAATACCGTTACAACTTGAGAACATACTAGAGAAAAGATTGTGCACGGTTAAGAATTTGTCGCTTACCGTTTTTGTATGTAAAAATCGATTGTCAGCATCACAAACACGTTTTTTTTGCGGTTTCGATCGATTTTCGACTTCGAGATCTCGGCTATTTTGAAGCAACAAAATCAGAAATGCTGTAACAACTTAGTAACATATTAGAGACAAGAGTCTGCATATTTGGGAATTTGTTGCTTATGGTTTTTCTAACGAAAACCCCATTACCTAATCTCAAATGCGTTTTTACCGTTTTCGATCGACTTTATACTCCGGGATATAATCTACTGCAAAGCAACAAATTCAGGAATACTCTAACAACGTAGCAACATATTAGAGACAAGAGTCTGCGCATTTGTGAATTTGTTGCTTACGGTTTTGCTAAAGAAAATACCGATTTCAGCGTCCCAAACGCGTTATTTTCCGGTTTCGATCGATTTTTGTGTCCGGGAACTAACTGTCTAGAAGCGACATATTCAGAAATACCGTTACAACTTGAGAACATACTAGAAAAAAGATTTTGCACGTTAACGAATTTGTCGCCTACCGTTTTTGTATGTAAAAATCGATTGTCAGCATGAAAAACACGTTTTTTTGCGTTTTCGATCGATATTCGACTTCGAGATCTTGGCTATCTTGAAGCAACAAAATCAGGAGTGCTGTAACAACTTAGTAACATATTAGAGACAAGAGTCAGCGCATTTGTAAATTTGTTGCTTACGGTTTTGATAAAGAAAACCCCGATTTCAGCGTCCCAAACGCGTTATTTTCCGGTTTCGATCGATTTTTGTGCCCGGGAACTAACTGTCTAGAAGCGACAAAATAAGGAATACCGTTACAACTTGAGAACATACTAGAGAAAAGATTGTGCACATTAAAGAATTTGTCGCTCACAGTTTCTGTATGTAAATATCGATTGTCAGCATCAAAAACACGTTTTTTTGCTTTTTCGATCGATTTTCGACTTCGAAATCTCGGCTATCTTGAAGCAACAAAATCAGGAGTGCTGTAACAACTTAGTAACATATTAGAGACAAGAGTCTGCGCATTTGTAAATTTGTTGCTTACGGTTTTGCTAAAGAAAACCCCGATATGAGCGTCCCAAACGCGTTATTTTCCGGTTTCGATCGATTTTTGTGTCCGGGAACTAACTGTCTAGAAGCGACAAATTCAGGAATACCGTTACAATTTGAGAACATACTAGAGAAAAGATTTAGCACGTTAAAGAATTTGTCGCTCACCGTTTCTGTATGTAAATATCGATTGTCAGCATCAAAAACACGTTTTTTTGCGTTTTCGATCGATTTTCGACTTCGAAATCTCGGCTATCTTGAAGCAACAAAATCAGGAGTGCTGTAACATCTTAGTAACATATTAGAGACAAGAGTCTGCGCATTTGTAAATTTGTTGCTTACGGTTTTGCTAAAGAAAACCCCGATTTCAGCGTCCCAAACGCGTTATTTTCCGGTTTCGATGGATTTTTGTGTCCGGGAACTAACTGTCTAGAAGCGACAAATTCAGGAATACCGTTACAACTTGAGAACATACTAGAGAAAAGATTGTGCACGGTTAAGAATTTGTCGCGTTCACGTTTTTGTATGTAAAAATCGATTGTCAGCATCACAAACACGTTTTTTTTGCGGTTTCGATCGATTTTCGACTTCGAGATCTCGGCTATTTTGAAGCAACAAAATCAGAAATGCTGTAACAACTTAGTAACATATTAGAGACAAGAGTCTGCATATTTGGGAATTTGTTGCTTACGGTTTTTCTAACGAAAACCCCATTACCTAATCTCAAATGCGTTTTTACCGTTTTCGATCGACTTTATACTCCGGGATATAATCTACTGCAAAGCAACAAATTCAGGAATACTCTAACAACGTAGCAACATATTAGAGACAAGAGTCTGCGCATTTGTGAATTTGTTGCTTACGGTTTTGCTAAAGAAAATACCGATTTCAGCGTCCCAAACGCGTTATTTTCCGGTTTCGATCGATTTTTGTGTCCGGGAACTAACTGTCTAGAAGCGATAAATTCAGGAATACCATTACAACTTGGGAACATAGTAGAGAAAAGATTTAGCACGTTAAAGAATTTGTCACTCACCGTTTCTGTATGTAAATATCGATTGTCAGCATCAAAAACACGTTTTTTTGCGTTTTCGATCGATTTTCGACTTCGAAATCTCGGCTATCTTGAAGCAACAAAATCAGGAGTCCTGTAACAACTTAGTAACATATTAGGGACAAGAGTCTGCGCATTTGTAAATTTGTTGCCTACGGTTTTGCTAAAGAAAACCCCGATTGCAGCGTCCCAAACGCGTTATTTTCCGGTTTCGATCGATTTTTGTGGCCGGGAACTAACTGTCTAGAAGCGACAAATTCAGGAATACCGTTACAATTTGAGAACATACTAGAGAAAAGATTTAGCACGTTAAAGAATTTGTCGCTCACCGTTTCTGTATGTAAATATCTATTGTCAGCATCAAAAACACGTTTTTTTGCGTCTTCGATCGATTTTCGACTTCGAGATCTCGCCTATCCTGAAGCAACAAAATCAGGAGTGCTGTAACAACTTAGCAACATATTAGAGACAAGAGTCTGCGCATTTGTGGATTTGTTGCTTACGGTTTTTCTAAAGAAAACCCCATTTACCTAATCCCAAACGGGTTTTTACCGTTTTCGATCGACTTTCGATTCCGAGATATAATCTACTGCTAAGCAACAAATTCAGGAATACTCTAACAACGTAGCAACATATTAGAGTCGAGATTCTGCACATTTGTGAATTTGTTGCTAACGGTTTTGCTAAAGAAAACCCCGATTTCAACGTCCCAATCGTGTTATTTTCCGGTTTCGATCGATTTTTGTGTCCGGGATCTAACTGTCTAGAAGCGACAAATTCCGGAATACCGTAACAACTTGAGAACATACTAGAGATAACATGGTGCACGTTAATGAATTTGTCGCTCACCGTTTCTGTATGTAAATATCGATTGTCAGCATCAAAAACACGTTTTTTTGCGTTTTCGATCGATTTTCGACTTCGAAATCTCGGCTATCTTGAAGCAACAAAATCAGGAGTGCTGTAACAACTTAGTAACATATTAGAGACAAGAGTCTGCGCATTTGTAAATTTGTTGCTTAAGGTTTTGCTAAAGAAAACCCCGTTTTCAGCGTCCCAAACGCGTTATTTTCCGGTTTCGATCGATTTTTGTGTCCGGGAACTAACTGTCTAGAAGCGACAAAATCAGGAATACCGTTACAACTTGAGAACATACTAGAGATAACATGGTGCACGTTAATAAAATTGTCGCTCACCGTTTTGTATGTAAATATCGATTGTCAGCATCAAAAACACGTTTTCTTGCGTTTTCGATCGATTTTCGACTTCGAGATCTCGGCTATCTTGAAGCAACAAAATCAGGAGTGCTGTAACAACGTAGCAACATATTAGAGACGAGATTCTGCACATTTGCGAATTTGTTGCCTACGGTTTTGCTAAGGAAAACCCCGATTTCAGCGTCCCAAACGCGTTATTTTCCAGTTTTCATCGATTTTGTTTTCGGGGATCTATCTGTCTTGAAGCAACAAATTCAGGAATACCGTTACAACTTAACAATATACTAGAGAAAACATTGTGCACGATAATGAATTCGTTGCTTACCGTTTTTGTATGTAAATATCGATTGTCAGCATCACAAGCACGTTTTTCTGCGTCTTCGGTCGACTTTTGACTCAAGATCTCGCTTCTCTTGAAGCAACAAAATCAGGAATGCTGTAACAACTTAGTAATATATTTAAGACTACATTCCGTACAGTTATGAATTTGTTGCTTACGGTTTTACTAAAAAAAAACCCCTCTTCAGAGTTCCAAACGATTTCGTTTGCGTTTTCGATCGACTTTCGACTTTTGCATCCTGCCTATCTTTTAATCTTTGACTTCTCGCTTGATTAGGGTTTTTAATTAAGAAACGACATTTGTGAAAGTAGTGTTGTCTGTATGCACATTAGCTGAATTAATTTTTTTTTAGTTTTATCATTTTCGTTTATATGCATGACCCGACGTTGTTCATCTCCGTGCATGCGTTCCACTTTTGGGACAGTGGTCAACTTTTGAGACATGGGATCTACGGCATCATCAAGCGACAAATTAGCGACAAAAAGTAGGCCAAACCCCGTGTCGTTATTGTTAATTGCTGAGAAGATACAACGTAATGACTTTTCCAGCTTAAGACTCACGCCACCGTAGCCACTGTTTCTCGGAAACGGCTAGAGCGTTAAAATCGGGGAAAAATCAGCGACAAATTAGCGACAAAATATGCAATTATAAGTTAATGGATATTTTTAATTTTTATCATTTTTGCTTATATGCTTGTGACCTTGTATCGTTTTCTGGGACAGAGGTCCATTTTTGGGACATGGGATCTACGGCATCTTTGAGCGACAAATTAGCGACAAAATCTAGGCCTAACCCGGTGTCGCTATCGTCAATTGGTGAGACAATAGAACGTAATGGCTTTCCTATCTTAATATTACGCTAGAATAGCCATTGTTTCTCGAAAACGGCTAGAGCGTTAAAATCGGGTTTTGCGGGAAAAATCAGCGACAAATTAGCGACAAAATATGCAATTATAAGTTAATGAATATTTTTAATTTTCATAATTTTTGCTTATATGCTCGTGACCTTGTATCGTTTTTGGGACAGCGGTCCATTTTTGGGACATGGGATCTACGGCATCTTTGAGCGACAAATTAGCGACAAAATCTAGGCCTAACCCGGTGTCGCTATTGTCAATTGCTGAGAAGATACAATAGTGGCTTTTCCAGCTTATGACTTAAGTTGCAGTAGCCATTGTTTCTCGAAATCGGCTGGAGCGACAAAATCGGGATTGGCGTAACAAATTAGCGACAAATTAGCGACAAAATAAGGGATTATTTTCAACCCGGGCTTATGAAGTGGCTACTCCAGCTTAATATACACCACCTATTCCATCATACATGCTCTTTCCATGTGCAGTTGCTGTGTAATGCCACTCTGCTACAATATTAAAATCTTTTTTATGATTAATCAAATTGTTTATTTGAAATTTATTTTTAAAATGTTGCTTTGCGCCATCAGTACAATAATAAATTTTTTGGAATTCTTTTAACCTTTTTTTTAATTTCTGGTATCAGTAGCGTTTGAATAGCATATGCAGCGGCAGTATCATGTTTCAGACTATCAGACAAAAAACCATACTCAGATGGTTAAGTTCATTATTTTTTTTGTAATAGAAAATCGCAGGTACCACTGTACATTAGTTATTGTTGAAATGGAAAGCCTGGGAAGAATCCTGACACACGTAAGCATAATTTTCTGAGGAATCAAACATTACAAGTACTTCATGTGGGCTAAGATTTTTTTTTCACTTATAAACTGAGTCTGCTGCTTTGCAATGTAAGAATGAATTTTCAGAGTATTTAGCTTATTGTCTAGATCCAATAAATAATCTTCAACACTCGATGTCTGTTCGGTTAATGTTGCTCCATCGGTTGCAGTACACGATGAATATTTTATATCAGAAATACAGGAGTCTTCTAATTGTTTACGTATTAGAGATATAATTTTCTCAGATCCTGGATATTTATTACACTTGTCGATGTAAAAATCAGAAGTTCGATTAGAACAAACCATTTTTTCTATGCAACCTTTATAATTAGAAAGACGAGTACTTGCATTTTCAGTCAATTGCTTCAGATTTATTGCATTTAGTTTCATATTTTTATGGATAGTACATACGCACAACGAATGCGTTTCAGATGCTCCGGGAAGAATACAAAATTTGGTCTTAGAAATGCAAATTTACAAAAAGAAATTTGGGTTTTCGTGTGAGTCTCTTTAAAACAAGAATAGAGCTCTTTCATAATCAATAATAATAGACGTTTACGTTTTTCTTCTCTTGTGCTATCTTTATTTTTTACGGAAACAACGTCTTTCTTTGATGGCATGATTCGACTGTGCATATCGTTATTGTAAAATTCTTCAATATTTTTCACAGTTTCCTAGGAGAAACTGCGACCCGCTCTCGCAACAGTTTCACTTAAAACCACATTCATCGACGTCAGCCTTTTAGACTTTTCAACCAAAAATCGTGAATCATTAAGCTCCTTAGCAATCTTTCTCGTGCTCCATGAACTTGGAGCAAAAGTAAGAAACCTGACTCTTAGAGGATTATTCCTGTCCCAACATGAAAATTTAGATTTAAGCCCATTCAGCATATCCTCTAGATCAATTTCTCTTTGGGATCGAACTTATGATTACGCTGACGCTGTAGATCAAGGTTTTCTTCATCATTGGATATAAGAAAACCATCATTATACGAGTCATCAGAATCATTTGTATTGGCTTGAATAGACTAATCCTTTTCATTAAAATTTAAATTAGAAGCCTTTTTTCGACAAGCCACACAAATTCTAGAGTCGGGATGTAAATTAGGGAATTGTTTTATTAGACCACCAGAAACACTACAAAGATCTTTTCCATTATGACCCTGATCACCAGGTTTCCTAAACAAATTCACGCACCTGTTTATTTCCAACTTATCGCATATCTTGATCAATATATTAATAAATATTCGAAGAAATAGAGCCCAATAACTAAAAAAAAAACGATTATCCTAAAAAGGACTGTCGCTACTGATTTGAGAATAAAGGCCCACACAAATTTGTGGAAAATTGATCAACTATCCTAAAAAGAACTGTTGAATATAAACCACCAATTTTTCTTATTGAACGTGAAAATGACTCTCAATAACTATCCTAAAAAGGCCTGCTATTGAGAGTACGCCGATGTTGAAGAGCACCCAATATTAAAAAAAAACGACTATCCTGAAAAGGACTGTCGCTACGGATTTGAGAATAAAGGGCCACACAAATTTGTGGAAAATTGATCAACTATCCTAAAAAGGACTGTTGAATATAAACCACCAATTTCTGTTATTGAACCTGCAAATAAATCTCAATAACTATCCTAAAGAGGACTCCTATTGAGAGTACGCCAATGTTGAAGAGCACTCAATATTTAAAAAAAACGACTATCCTGTAAAGGACTGTTGCTACTGATTTAAAAATAAAGGGCCACAATAATGTGTGGAAAATTGATCAACGATCCTAAAAAGGACTGTTGAATATAAACCACCAATTTTTGTTATAGAACCTGAAAATAAATCTTAATAACTAACTACGTCTTTCTAAGAAGGACTTCTATTGAGGGTACGCCGACGTTGAAGAGCAGTCAATATTGAAAAAAAACGACTATCATGAAATGGACTGGCCCTACTGATTTGAGAATAAGGGGCTACACAAATTTGTGGAAAATTAGTCAACTATCCCATAAAGGACTGTTGAAAATAAACCACCTATTTTTGTTATTGAACCTGAAAATAAATCTCGTGAACCATCCTAAAAAGGACTGCTATTGGGAGTACGCCGATGTTGAAGAAAACCCAATATTAAAAAAAAAAAAAACATCATTCCTAAAAAGGGCTGTTGCTACTGATTTGAGAATAAAGGGCCACAAAAATTTGTGGAAAATCGATCAACTATCCTAAAAAGGACTGTTGAACATAAACCACCTATTTTTGTTATTGAACCTAAAAAAAAATCTCAATAACTATCCTAAAAAGGGCTGCTATTGAGAGTACGCCGATGTTGAAGAGCAGCCAATATTTAAAAAAAATACCACTATCGTGAAAAGGACTGTTGCTACTGATTTGAGAATAAAGGGCCACAACAATTTGTGGAAAATTGATCAACAATCCTAAAAAGGACTGTTGAACATAAACCACCTATTTTTGTTACTGAACCTGAAAAAAAATCTCAATAACTATCCTAAAAAGGACTGCTATTGAGAGTACACCGATGTTGAAGAGCACCCAATTAAAAAAAAAAAAAACGACTATCCTGAAAAGTACTGTTGCTAGTGATATGAGAATAAAGGGCTACAACAATTTGTGGAAAATTTATCAACTATCCTAAACGGGATGGTTGTTTATAAACCACCAATTTCTGTTATTGAACCTCAAAATAAGTCTCAATAACTATCCTAAAAAGGGTTGCAATTGTGAGTACGCCGATGTTGAAGAGCACCCAATTTAAAAAAAAAAACGACTATCCTGAAAAGTACTGTTGCTACAGATATGAGTATAAAGGGCTACAGCAATTTGTGGAAAATTTAGCAACTACCCTAAAAAGGCCTGTTGAATATAAACCACCAATTTTTGTTATAGAACCTGAAAATAAATCTTAATAACTAACTACGTCTTTCTAAGAAGGACTCCTATTGAGAGTACGCCGACGTTGAAGAGCAGCCAATATTGAAAAAAACGACTATCCTGAAATGGACTGGCCCTACTGATTTGAGAATAAGGGGCTACACAAATTTGGGGAAAATTTGTCATCTATCCCAAAAAGGACTGTTGAAAATAAACCACCTATTTTTGTTATTGAACCTAAAAAAAAATCTCAATAACTATCCTAAAAAGGGCTGCTATTGAGAGTACGCCGATGTTGAAGAGCAGCCAATATTTTAAAAAAATACCACTATCGTGAAAAGGACTGTTGCTACTGATTTGAGAATAAAGGGCCACAACAATTTGTGGAAAATTGATCAACAATCCTAAAAAGGACTGTTGAACATAAACCACCTATTTTTGTTATTGAACCTGAAAAAAAATCTCAATAACTATCCTAAAAAGGACTGCTATTGAGAGTACACCGATGTTGAAGAGCACTCAATTAAAAAAAAAAAACGACTATCCTGAAAAGTACTGTTGCTAGTGATATGAGAATAAAGGGCTACAACAATTTGTGGAAAATTTATCAACTATCCTAAACGGGATGGTTGTTTATAAACCACCAATTTCTGTTATTGAACCTCAAAATAAGTCTCAATAACTATCCTAAAAAGGGTTGCAATTGTGAGTACGCCGATGTTGAAGAGCACCCAATTTAAAAAAAAAAACGACTATCCTGAAAAGTACTGTTGCTACAGATATGAGTATAAAGGGCTACAACAATTTGTGGAAAATTTAGCAACTACCCTAAAAAGGCCTGTTGAATATAAACCACCAATTTTTGTTATAGAACCTGAAAATAAATCTTAATAACTAACTACGTCTTTCTAAGAAGGACTCCTATTGAGAGTACGCCGACGTTGAAGAGCAGCCAATATTGAAAAAAACGACTATCCTGAAATGGACTGGCCCTACTGATTTGAGAATAAGGGGCTACACAAATTTGGAGAAAATTTGTCATCTATCCCAAAAAGGACTGTTGAAAATAAACCACCTATTTTTGTTATTGAACCTGAAAATAAATCTCGTGAACTATCCTAAAAAGGACTGCTATTGAGAGTACGCCGATGTTAAAGAGCAGCCAATATTTAAAAAAAATACCACTATCGTGAAAAGGACTGTAGCTACTTATTTGAGAATAAAGGGCCAGAAAATTTGTGGAAAATTGACCAACAATCCTAAAAAGGACTGTTGAACATAAACCACCTATTTTTGTTATTGAACCTGAAAAAAAATCTCAATAACTATCCTAAGAAGGACTGCTATTGAGAGTACGCCGATGCTGAAGAGCACCCAATATTTAAAAAAGAAACCACTATCATGAAAAGGACTGTTGCTACTGATTTAAGTATAAACGGCCACAAAAATTTGTTGAAAATTAATCAACTGTCCTAAAAAATACTGTAGAATATAAACAACCAATTTTTGTTATTGAACCTGAAAATAAATTTGGATAACTACCCTAAAAAGGAGTGCAATTCAGAGTACGCCGATGTTGAAGAGCACGCAAAATTAAAAAAAAAAACGACTATCCTGAAAGGATTGTAGATACTCATTTCAAAATAAAGGGCCACAAAAATTTGTGGAAAATTGATCAACTAACCTAAAAAATACTATTGAATATAAAGCACCAAGTTTTGTTATTGAACCTGGAAATAAGTCTCAATAACTATCCTAAAAAGGACTGCAATTGAGAGTACGCCGATGTTGAAGAGCACGCAAAATTAAAAAAAAAAAAAAAAACGACTATCCTAAAAAGGATTGTTGCTACTGATTTCAAAATAAACGACCACAAAAATTTGTGGAAAATTGATCAACTATCTTAAAAAGGACTATTGAATATAAACTACCAAGTTTTGTTATTGAACCTCAAAATAAATCTCAATAACTATCCTAAAAAGGACTCCTATTGAGAGTGCGCCAATGTTGGAGAGCACTCAATATTTAAAAAGAAACGACTATCCTGAAAAAGATTGTTGCTACTGATTTGAGAATAAAGGGCCACAACAATTTGTGGAAAATTTATCAACTATCCTAAAAGGGACTGTTGAATATAAACCACCAATTTCTGTTATTCAGCCTGAAAATAAATCTCAATAATGTTGAAAATAGTATACATCTATCTTGTACGCATGAATATAGACAATAGGTATGTGTGAGCGCGCGACTGTATCGAGAGCGCTTAATGTCGTATGAGTCCGAAAGTGAACATGTACCTCTCCCCTCCCTAGTGTGTGCGTGAGCAAGCATCGAAGTCGAGAGGCAGCGAACGATACGCTGCTCTCTCTCTCTACAGCCGTACGTCGAACGGAAAGCACCTTGCGCTAGGCGCTATGAAGCGGCCGTCTTATTTTACACTTAAGCCTAAATAAATCAGTCATTCTTTTATACCTTAAATGTGTCTTTCCATCATTAATAATAATACCACACCTCAACATGGTAGCTGGAGCCGTGGTTGGTTTGCCACGAGGTGAGTGGTAAGTGCTTTTTCTCATTATCTGCTATATCGACTCTCGAGTGATGTAGAGATAATTAAAGTGCCGCGTATGTGAATACCGTGTGAAACGTATATGGACGAAGAATCGAAATTGAAAATCGAGCAAGACGAAAAGTCCGAACACGAAGGAACGTTTGAGACATCTACTGAAGAAGAAACGACCTTGGAGGCTAAGCACGAAGAAAATTCCGAACACGAAGGGACGTTCGAGAACGAAGAAGATAAAATGGAGAGAAAAGACATCACGATACCGGTGTTCGACGGTGAAGACTACAGCATGTGGAAGAAAAGGATCACGATGTACTTGAAGATGAAAAAGTGTGACATAGTAATAACCAAAGCAAGAGTTGCTGCAGACAAAGATGACTGGGAAGAAAGTGACTTAAAGGCCATAAATTTGATTTACAGTGCCATTTCCAACAAACAATTGGAGTTTGTGTGTGAAGAAGATACGGCGTATAAAATAATAAAGAAATTGGATGATATGTCTTTGAAAGAGTCTACAGCACTGCAAATTGTGTGTCGAAATAAATTGGAAAAATTGAGACTAGAAAAGTATAGTGATACAGCAACATTTTTCAGTGTATTTGAAAAATCAGTGAATGAATTAAAAAGCGCAGGTGCAAAAATAAGTGAAAAAGAAAAATTGAATTACATGTTGAACACGTTGCCGAGCCAATACAGTTACATTGGCGATTTAATAGACACGTTAAAAGAAGAGGATCAAACGGCATCGTACGTGAAAAATAAAATCCATATTGCTGAAATGAAGAACAATATCGAGCATAGCGAACAAAGGTGTAATGTATTCGCTGCAAAAAAGAACCAGAAAGGAAGCTGCTTCAAATGTGGGATAACCGGGTATTTCACACGAGAATGCCAAAATGGAGGACAAGCAGGACAAAGCGGCACAACATGGCGAGGCTCAACACGTGGCCGCGGCCGAGGGAAGGCAGGAAGAGGCAACTACGGCCGAGGGCGCGGAAACTTCCGTCAGCAAGGAGCCAACACGAGCGAGCAGAGCGGCGAAGGTACGAGCGCGTGGATAGCTACGGCGCATGCGGCGCAGAGTAACTATAGTCAAGGTAGGCTAGGTAATGAAATACAGTGATTGCTGGACAGCGGACGTACAGACCACATTATAAATAGCTTAGACTATTTTGATAAATTTATTGATCTTAAAGAACCGGTAAATATCTATTTAGGGGATAATAGATATAAAAGCAAAGAAAATTGGAAATGTAGTTAGCTATTTTGACGCGTTTGGTAAAAAGAATGAAGTTAATATGAGTAATGTTTTTTATGCCGAAAAAATGAATACAAACTTAATAAGTTTTGGGAAATTAACAGATACCAATACGATCATTTCAAAGCGAAATACAGCAAGGATAATAGATAAAGCTATTAAATTGATAGCTGTAGCATACAAAGAAAATAGAACTTACAAGATAAATAGTACCTTGAAACATAGAGAGAATTTTGTAAACACAGCCGACTGTAGCAATAATAACATGAGTTTGAAAGAGAAATGGCATAGAATGTTAGGACACGTAAATTTCGGGTATCTAAATACACTATGTAGAGAAGAGTTATTAACGGGTATTCCGAATAAACTTGAAACGGAATTTATGAAGTGCAAAACGTGCATAGAGAATAAAATGCTTAACTTGCTATTTAGCTAAGATAGAATAAAAGCTAAAGATATTTTAGAGATAGTTCATACAGATGTATGCGGTCCATTTAAAACTGCAGGTTTTAATGGAGAAAATTATTTTGTTTCTTTCATTGATGATTGTAGCAAAATCGCGAAGGTTTATTGTATCAAAACTAAAGACGAAGTTTTTGATTGCTCAGTTAGATTTATTAATGAATGTGAAAATTTATCTGATAAGAAAGTAAAAGTTTTGAGATGTGATAACGCGAAAGAATATTTAAATAACCGCTTCTACAAAGAAAAAGGTATTATTTTGAATAATTGTCCAGTATATGTACATGAGTTAAACGAAACCGCGGAAAGGTTTAATAGAACGATAATGGATATGGCGCGATGTTTACTAACAGAGGGAAACGTTCATAAACGGTTTTGGCCCGAGATTATTTGTGCAGCGACGTATTTGAAAAATCGAACGTTGACTAATACGATAGAGAGCAAAACTCCGTACGAAATATTTTTTAGGAGACGGCAGGATGTCAAACATTTACGTCTGTACGGGAGTAGAGTTTTTGTTAGAAAACCGGAACAAAAAAGAAATTCTAAATGGGATAAAAAGGCAGATATGGGAATCCTATTAGGATATAGTGATGTAGGATATAGAGTCCTAGTAAATAATATAATGGTAGTTGCTAGACATGTAGCTGTCGTAGAGGAAAATGTAAAATGTATAGGACTCGATGATGTAGAGTCTAAATATACATCTCCTTCTACTTCGACTCTCGAGTCATTTAGAAGAGAACACAATGATCGTGATGATGATTTAAGCGATGATAATGTTTTTCAAAGCGCGGATGAGAATAATGAACAGGAATCAAAGGTAGCAAATAAGGAAAATGTAGAACTATTAAAAGTCCCACGTAGATCTACACGTGATAGAAAAAGTCTAATAAGATATCCAGAAAATATTTCGAATAATATTTATGCAAATTACTGCAGGGTAGATACTCCATATACATTTGAGGATGCGATGAGTAGTAATGATAGTGAGAGCTGGATAAAAGCTATGGATAAAGAAATAGAAAGTTTAAAAGATAATAAAACATGGGAATTAGTTGAAAGGATACCAAATGAAAAGGTAATAGATGTAAAATGGGTTTATAGTAAGAAATCTAATGATATATATAAAGCGAGATTAGTTGTAAGAGGATTTCAACAGACAAATGTGATTGACGACATATACGCTCCAGTTGCTAAAATGCAAACTTTAAAAATTTTGTTTTCCTTTTGTTGCCAGAATGGCCTAATTATAGAACAGATGGATGTAGTCACAGCCTTTTTAAATGGTGAAGTAAGCTCGGAGGTATATGTCGGTCAACCAAAAGGCTATAGCGATGGAACAAACAGAGTTTGTAAATTACGTAAAGCATTATACGGACTACGAGAGAGTCCAAGGGCATGGTATAAACGTCCGAATGAATATTGAACAAAGATAAAATTTAAAAGGAGTAATGTAGATTATTGTTTATATACTCAAGGTGAAGGTATAGATCAAATTTACTTATTAATATATGTCGATGATTTGTTAATTTATAGTAAGAATAAAAAGAAAATTAAGAACTTAGAAAGAGTCTTATCAGGAAAATTTAAGATGAAAGATCTAGGAGAAGTTAAAGAATACCTTGGTATTAATATAGAGTATGATCATCGACATTGTGATATGAAATTAAGTCAAACTAAGTATATAGAGACATTAGCGAATAAATATCAATTGGAGACTAGTAAAATATATAGCACTCCTATGGAAACGAATCTAAAAATTGAAAAGGCTGAAATATGCGAGTCAGATATTAAATATAGAAATTTGATAGGTGCATTATTATATATAAGTTCAAGTACAAGGCCTGATATAAGTTATAGTGTGAATTATTTGAGTAGGTATCAGAATAGTTATAATGAGACTCATTAGAAATATGCTTTACGAATCTTGAAATACTTGGATTTAACGAAAGATTTAAAGATGAACTATAAAAGAAATGTGAATTGCGAAATTATTGATTGTTATGTAGATGCAGATTGGGCTGGTGATAATGTGGACAGAAAATCCACATCTGGATATGTTATTAAAGTATTTGGAAATGTAATAGATGGGAAATGGTGAAAACAAAGAACGGTAACAAAGGCCTCAACTTATGCAGAATATGTAGCCTTATCTCAGGCAGTTAGTGAAATAAAGTTTATACTAAGGTTAATGAAAAACTTTAATGTGGAATTGATTGATCCCGTAAAAGTATTTGAAGATAATACAGGAGCGATTAATATAGCGAATTATGGAAACTTTACTAAAAACTCGAAGCATATAGAAATACATTATCACTATGTTCATGAAAGCGTGAAAGAAAACGAAATTGTAATAATTAAAATTGATTCGAATGATAATGTTGCGGATATCTTTAAAAAAGCGTTGTGTAAAGATAAATTTGAGAAGTTCAGAGAATTATTGAATATCATGTAATAAATTAAAAGTGTACAATATATATGTAAGAAGGCGTGTTGAAAATAGTATACATCTATATTGTACGCATGAATATAGACAGTAGGTATGTGTGAGCGCGCGACTGTATCGAGAGCGCGAAATGTCGTATGAGTCCGACAGTAAACATGAACCTCTCCCCTTCCTACTGTGTGCGTGAGCAAGCATCGAAGTCGAGAGGCAGCGAAAGATAAGCTGCGCTCTCTCTCTCTCTCTCTCTCTACTGCCGTACGCCGAACGGAAACCACCTTACGCTAGGCGCTATGAAGCGCCCGCCTTATTTTACACTTAAGCCTGACTAAATAAGTCATGCTTTTATACCTTAAATGTGTCTCTTCATCATTAATAATAATACCACACCTCAACAAATAACTATCCTAAAAAGGACTGCTATTGAGATTACGCCGAAGTTGAAAAGCAGCAACTATTTAAAAAATATTCGCTATCCTGAAAAGGATTGTTGCTACTGATTTGAGAATGAAAGGCCACAAAAATTTGTGGAAAATTGATCAACTATCCTAAAAAGGACTATTGAATATAAACCACCAATTTTTGTTATAGAAACTGAAAATAAATCTCTATAACTATCCTATAAAGGACTGCTATTGAGAATACGCCAATGTTGAAGAGCACCCATTATTTAAAAAAAAAAACGACTATCCTAAAAAGGACTGTTGCTACTGAGTTCAGAATAAGGGGCCACAAAAATTTGTGGAAAATTGATCAACTATCCTAAAAAGGACTGTTGAACATAAACCACCAATTTTTGTTATAGAACCTGAAAATAAATCTGAATAACTATCCTAAAAAGGACTGCTATTGAGAGTACGCCGATGTTGAAGAGCAGCCAATATTAAAAAAAGAAACACTATCCTGAAAAGGGCTGCTGCCACTGATTTGAGAATTAAGTGCCACCAAAATTTGTGGAAAATTCATCAACTGTCCTAAAAAAGACTGTGGAATATAAACAACGAATTTTTGTTATTGAACCTGAAAATAAATCTGAAGAACTATTCTAAAAAGGACTGCTATTGAAAGTACGCCGATGTTGAAGAGCAGCCAATATTTAAAAAAAAAAACACTATCCTGAAAAGAACTGTTGTCAATGATTTGAGAATAAAGTGCCACCAAAATTTGTGGAAAATTGATCAACTGTCCTAAAAAAGACTGTGGAATATAAACAACCAATTTTTGTTATTGAACCTGAAAATAAATCTGAATAACTATCCTAAAAAGGACTGCAATTGAGAGTACGCCGATGTTGAAGAGCAGCCAATATTAAAAAAAAACACTATCCTGAAAAGGACTGTTGCTACTGATTTTAGAATAAAGTACCACCAAAATTTGTGAAAATTTGATCAACTTTCCTAAAAAAGACTGTAGAATATAAACAACCAATTTTTGTCATTGAAACTGAAAATAAATCTCGATAATTACCGTAAAAAGGACTGCAATTGAGAGTACGCTCATGTTGAAGAGCACGCAAAATTAAAAAAAAAGAACGGCTATCCTGAAAAGGACAGCTGCTACTGATTTGTGAATAAAGGGCCACAACAATTTGTGGAAAATTGCCCTAAAAGGGACTGTGGAATTTAAGCCACCAAGTTTGGTAATGAACCTCAAAATCAATCTCAATAACTACCCTAAAAAGGGCTGCTATTGAGAGTACGTCGATGTTGAAGTGCACCCAATATTTAAAAAAAAAAGCGACTATAATGAAAAGGTCTGTTGCTACTGACTTGAGAATAATGGGCAACAAAAATTTGTGGAAAATTGATCAACTATCCTAAAAGGGACTGTTGAATCAAACCACCAATTTTTGTTATTGAACCTGAAAATAAATCTTAATACCTATCCTAAAAAGCACTGCAATTAGGACTACATCTATGTTGAAGAGCACATAATACTTAAAAAAACGACTATCCTGAAAAGGACTGTTGCTACTAATTTGAGAATAAAGGGCGACAAAAATTTGTGGAAAATTGATGAAATATCTTAGAGTACTGTTGAATATAAACCACCAATTTTTGTTACTGAAACTGAAAATAAATCTCAGTACCTATCTTCAATACGACTGCTATTGAGAGTACGCCGATGTTGCAGAGTATCCAATATTTAAAAAAAACGACTATCCTGTAGAGAACTGTTGCTGCTGATTAGAGTAAAGAGCCACAAAAATTTGTGGAGAATTGATCACCTATCCTAAAAAGGACTGCTTAGTATAATCCACCAATTTTTGTTATTGAACCTGAAAATAAATTTGAATAACTATCCTAAAAAGGACTGCTATTGAGAGTACGCCGATGTTGAAGAGCAGCGAATATTAAAAAAAACCACTATCCTGAAAAGTACTGTTGCTACTGATTTGATAATAAAGGGCCACAAAAATTTGTGGAAAATTGATCAACTATCCTACAAAGGTGTGTTGAATATAAACCACCAATTTTTGTTATTGAGCCTGAAAATAAATCTCAATCACTATCCTAAAAAGGACTGCAATTGAGAGTACACCGATGTTCAAGAGCACCCAATAATTAAAAAAACGGCTATACTGAAAAGGACTGTTGCTACTGATTGGAGTATAGGGCCACAAAAATTTGTGGAGAATTGATCACCTATCCTGAAAGGGACTGTTGAATATAAACCACCTATTTCTGTTATTGAGCCTGAAAATGAATCTCAATAACTATCCTAAAGAGGACTGCTATTGAGTTGACGCCGATGTTGAAATGCAGCCACTATTTAAAAGATATTGACTAACCTGAAAAGGATTGTTGCTACTGATTTGAGAATGAAGGGCTACAAAAATGTTTGGACAATTGATCAACTATCTTAAAAAGGAGTTTTGAATGTAAACCACCAATTTTTGTTATAGAACCTGAAAATAAATCTCGATAACTATCTTAAAAAGGACTGCAATTGAGAGTACGCCGATGTTGAAGAGCATGCAAAATTAAAAAAAAAAAAACGACTATCCTGAAAAGGACTGTTGCTATTGATTTGAGAATAAAGGGCCACAAAAATTTGTGGAAAATTGATCAACTATCCTAAAAAAGACTGTTGAATATAAACCATCTATTTTTGTTATTGAACCTCAAAATCAATCTCAATAACTACCCTAAAAAGGGCTGCTATTGAGAGTACGTCGATGTTGAAGTGCACCCAATATTTAAAAAAAAAAGCGACTATAATGAAAAGGTCTGTTGCTACTGACTTGAGAATAATGGGCAACAAAAATTTGTGGAAAATTGATCAACTATCCTAAAAGGGACTGTTGAATCAAACCACCAATTTTTGTTAATGAACCTGAAAATAAATCTTAATACCTATCCTAAAAAGCACTGCAATTAGGACTACATCTATGTTGAAGAGCACATAATACTTAAAAAAACGACTATCCTGAAAAGGACTGTTGCTACTAATTTGAGAATAAAGGGCGACAAAAATTTGTGGAAAATTGATGAAATATCTTAGAGTACTGTTGAATATAAACCACCAATTTTTGTTACTGAAACTGAAATTAAATCTCAATACCTATCTTCAATACAACTGCTATTGAGAGTACGCCGATGTTGCAGAGTATCCAATATTTAAAAAAAACGACTATCCTGTAGAGAACTGTTGCTGCTGATTAGAGTAAAGAGCCACAAAAATTTGTGGAGAATTGATCACCTATCCTAAAAAGGACTGCTTAGTATAATCCACCAATTTTTGTTATTGAACCTGAAAATAAATTTGAATAACTATCCTAAAAAGGACTGCTATTGAGAGTACGCCGATGTTGAAGAGCAGCGAATATTAAAAAAAACCACTATCCTGAAAAGTACTGTTGCTACTGATTTGATAATAAAGGGCCACAAAAATTTGTGGAAAATTGATCAACTATCCTAAAAAGGACTGTTGAACATAAACCACCAATTTTTGTTATAGAACCTGAAAATAAATCTGAATAACTATCCTAAAAAGGACTGCTATTGAGAGTACGCCGATGTTGAAGAGCAGCCAATATTAAAAAAAGAAACACTATCCTGAAAAGGGCTGCTGCCACTGATTTGAGAATTAAGTGGCACCAAAATTTGTGGAAAATTCATCAACTGTCCTAAAAAAGACTGTGGAATATAAACAACGAATTTTTGTTATTGAACCTGAAAATAAATCTGAAGAACTATTCTAAAAAGGACTGCTATTGAAAGTACGCCGATGTTGAAGAGCAGCCAATATTTAAAAAAAAAAACACTATCCTGAAAAGAACTGTTGTCAATGATTTGAGAATAAAGTGCCACCAAAATTTGTGGAAAATTGATCAACTGTCCTAAAAAAGACTGTGGAATATAAACAACCAATTTTTGTTATTGAACCTGAAAATAAATCTGAATAACTATCCTAAAAAGGACTGCAATTGAGAGTACGCCGATGTTGAAGAGCAGCCAATATTAAAAAAAAACACTATCCTGAAAAGGACTGTTGCTACTGATTTTAGAATAAAGTACCACCAAAATTTGTGAAAATTTGATCAACTTTCCTAAAAAAGACTGTAGAATATAAACAACCAATTTTTGTCATTGAAACTGAAAATAAATCTCGATAATTACCGTAAAAAGGACTGCAATTGAGAGTACGCTCATGTTGAAGAGCACGCAAAATTAAAAAAAAAGAACGGCTATCCTGAAAAGGACAGCTGCTACTGATTTGTGAATAAAGGGCCACAACAATTTGTGGAAAATTGCCCTAAAAGGGACTGTGGAATTTAAGCCACCAAGTTTGGTAATGAACCTCAAAATCAATCTCAATAACTACCCTAAAAAGGGCTGCTATTGAGAGTACGTCGATGTTGAAGTGCACCCAATATTTAAAAAAAAAAGCGACTATAATGAAAAGGTCTGTTGCTACTGACTTGAGAATAATGGGCAACAAAAATTTGTGGAAAATTGATCAACTATCCTAAAAGGGACTGTTGAATCAAACCACCAATTTTTGTTATTGAACCTGAAAATAAATCTTAATACCTATCCTAAAAAGCACTGCAATTAGGACTACATCTATGTTGAAGAGCACATAATACTTAAAAAAACGACTATCCTGAAAAGGACTGTTGCTACTAATTTGAGAATAAAGGGCGACAAAAATTTGTGGAAAATTGATGAAATATCTTAGAGTACTGTTGAATATAAACCACCAATTTTTGTTACTGAAACTGAAAATAAATCTCAGTACCTATCTTCAATACGACTGCTATTGAGAGTACGCCGATGTTGCAGAGTATCCAATATTTAAAAAAAACGACTATCCTGTAGAGAACTGTTGCTGCTGATTAGAGTAAAGAGCCACAAAAATTTGTGGAGAATTGATCACCTATCCTAAAAAGGACTGCTTAGTATAATCCACCAATTTTTGTTATTGAACCTGAAAATAAATTTGAATAACTATCCTAAAAAGGACTGCTATTGAGAGTACGCCGATGTTGAAGAGCAGCGAATATTAAAAAAAACCACTATCCTGAAAAGTACTGTTGCTACTGATTTGATAATAAAGGGCCACAAAAATTTGTGGAAAATTGATCAACTATCCTACAAAGGTGTGTTGAATATAAACCACCAATTTTTGTTATTGAGCCTGAAAATAAATCTCAATCACTATCCTAAAAAGGACTGCAATTGAGAGTACACCGATGTTCAAGAGCACCCAATAATTAAAAAAACGGCTATACTGAAAAGGACTGTTGCTACTGATTGGAGTATAGGGCCACAAAAATTTGTGGAGAATTGATCACCTATCCTGAAAGGGACTGTTGAATATAAACCACCTATTTCTGTTATTGAGCCTGAAAATGAATCTCAATAACTATCCTAAAGAGGACTGCTATTGAGTTGACGCCGATGTTGAAATGCAGCCACTATTTAAAAGATATTGACTAACCTGAAAAGGATTGTTGCTACTGATTTGAGAATGAAGGGCTACAAAAATGTTTGGACAATTGATCAACTATCTTAAAAAGGAGTTTTGAATGTAAACCACCAATTTTTGTTATAGAACCTGAAAATAAATCTCGATAACTATCTTAAAAAGGACTGCAATTGAGAGTACGCCGATGTTGAAGAGCATGCAAAATTTAAAAAAAAAAAACGACTATCCTGAAAAGGACTGTTGCTATTGATTTGAGAATAAAGGGCCACAAAAATTTGTGGAAAATTGATCAACTATCCTAAAAAAGACTGTTGAATATAAACCATCTATTTTTGTTATTGAACCTCAAAATCAATCTCAATAACTACCCTAAAAGGGCTGCTATTGAGAGTACGTCGATGTTGAAGTGCACCCAATATTTAAAAAAAAAAGCGACTATAATGAAAAGGTCTGTTGCTACTGACTTGAGAATAATGGGCAACAAAAATTTGTGGAAAATTGATCAACTATCCTAAAAGGGACTGTTGAATCAAACCACCAATTTTTGTTAATGAACCTGAAAATAAATCTTAATACCTATCCTAAAAAGCACTGCAATTAGGACTACATCTATGTTGAAGAGCACATAATACTTAAAAAAACGACTATCCTGAAAAGGACTGTTGCTACTAATTTGAGAATAAAGGGCGACAAAAATTTGTGGAAAATTGATGAAATATCTTAGAGTACTGTTGAATATAAACCACCAATTTTTGTTACTGAAACTGAAATTAAATCTCAGTACCTATCTTCAATACAACTGCTATTGAGAGTACGCCGATGTTGCAGAGTATCCAATATTTAAAAAAAACGACTATCCTGTAGAGAACTGTTGCTGCTGATTAGAGTAAAGAGCCACAAAAATTTGTGGAGAATTGATCACCTATCCTAAAAAGGACTGCTTAGTATAATCCACCAATTTTTGTTATTGAACCTGAAAATAAATTTGAATAACTATCCTAAAAAGGACTGCTATTGAGAGTACGCCGATGTTGAAGAGCAGCGAATATTAAAAAAAACCACTATCCTGAAAAGTACTGTTGCTACTGATTTGATAATAAAGGGCCACAAAAATTTGTGGAAAATTGATCAACTATCCTACAAAGGTGTGTTGAATATAAACCACCAATTTTTGTTATTGAGCCTGAAAATAAATCTCAATCACTATCCTAAAAAGGACTGCAATTGAGAGTACGCCGATGTTCAAGAGCACCCAATAATTAAAAAAACGGCTATACTGAAAAGGACTGTTGCTACTGATTGGAGTATAGGGCCACAAAAATTTGTGGAGTATCGATCACCTATCCTGAAAGGGACTGTTGTATATAAACCACCTATTTCTGTTATTGAGCCTGAAAATGAATCTCAATAACTATCCTAAAGAGGACTGCTATTGAGTTGACGCCGATGTTGAGATGCAGCCACTATTTAAAAGATATTGACTAACCTGAAAAGGATTGTTGCTACTGATTTGAGAATGAAGGGCTACAAAAATGTTTGGACAATTGATCAACTATCTTAAAAAGGAGTTTTGAATGTAAACCACCAATTTTTGTTATAGAACCTGAAAATAAATCTCGATAACTATCTTAAAAAGGACTGCAATTGAGAGTACGCCGATGTTGAAGAGCATGCAAAATTAAAAAAAAAAAAACGACTATCCTGAAAAGGACTGTTGCTATTGATTTGAGAATAAAGGGCCACAAAAATTTGTGGAAAATTGATCAACTATCCTAAAAAAGACTGTTGAATATAAACCATCTATTTTTGTTATTGAACCTCAAAATCAATCTCAATAACTACCCTAAAAAGGGCTGCTATTGAGAGTACGTCGATGTTGAAGTGCACCCAATATTTAAAAAAAAAAGCGACTATAATGAAAAGGTCTGTTGCTACTGACTTGAGAATAATGGGCAACAAAAATTTGTGGAAAATTGATCAACTATCCTAAAAGGGACTGTTGAATCAAACCACCAATTTTTGTTAATGAACCTGAAAATAAATCTTAATACCTATCCTAAAAAGCACTGCAATTAGAACTACATCTATGTTGAAGAGCACATAATACTTAAAAAAACGACTATCCTGAAAAGGACTGTTGCTACTAATTTGAGAATAAAGGGCGACAAAAATTTGTGGAAAATTGATGAAATATCTTAGAGTACTGTTGAATATAAACCACCAATTTTTGTTACTGAAACTGAAATTAAATCTCAGTACCTATCTTCAATACAACTGCTATTGAGAGTACGCCGATGTTGCAGAGTATCCAATATTTAAAAAAAACGACTATGCTGTAGAGAACTGTTGCTGCTGATTAGAGTAAAGAGCCACAAAAATTTGTGGAGAATTGATCACCTATCCTAAAAAGGACTGCTTAGTATAATCCACCAATTTTTGTTATTGAACCTGAAAATAAATTTGAATAACTATCCTAAAAAGGACTGCTATTGAGAGTACGCCGATGTTGAAGAGCAGCGAATATTAAAAAAAACCACTATCCTGAAAAGTACTGTTGCTACTGATTTGATAATAAAGGGCCACAAAAATTTGTGGAAAATTGATCAACTATCCTACAAAGGTGTGTTGAATATAAACCACCAATTTTTGTTATTGAGCCTGAAAATAAATCTCAATCACTATCCTAAAAAGGACTGCAATTGAGAGTACGCCGATGTTCAAGAGCACCCAATAATTAAAAAAACGGCTATACTGAAAAGGACTGTTGCTACTGATTGGAGTATAGGGCCACAAAAATTTGTGGAGTATCGATCACCTATCCTGAAAGGGACTGTTGAATATAAACCACCTATTTCTGTTATTGAGCCTGAAAATGAATCTCAATAACTATCCTAAAGAGGACTGCTATTGAGTTGACGCCGATGTTGAGATGCAGCCACTATTTAAAAGATATTGACTAACCTGAAAAGGATTGTTGCTACTGATTTGAGAATGAAGGGCTACAAAAATGTTTGGACAATTGATCAACTATCTTAAAAAGGAGTTTTGAATGTAAACCACCAATTTTTGTTATAGAACCTGAAAATAAATCTCGATAACTATCTTAAAAAGGACTGCAATTGAGAGTACGCCGATGTTGAAGAGCATGCAAAATTAAAAAAAAAAAAAAACGACTATCCTGAAAAGGACTGTTGCTATTGATTTGAGAATAAAGGGCCACAAAAATTTGTGGAAAATTGATCAACTATCCTAAAAAAGGCTGTTGAATATAAACCATCTATTTTTGTTATTGAACCTCAAAATCAATCTCAATAACTACCCTAAAAAGGGCTGCTATTGAGAGTACGTCGATGTTGAAATGCACCCAATATTTAAAAAAAAACGACTATCCTGACAATGACTGTTGCTACTGATTTGAGAACAAAGGGCCACAAATATTTGTGGAAAATTGATCAACTATTCTAAAAAGGACTGTTGAATATAAAGCATCAATTTTTGTTATAGAACCTGAAAATATATCACAGTAACTATCCTATAAAGGACTGCTATTAAGAGTACGCCGATGTTGAAGAGCACTCAATATTTAAAAAAAGAACGACTATCCTGAATAGGACTGTTGCTACTGATTTGAGAATAAAGGGCCACAAAAATTTGTGGAATATTGATCAACTGTCCTAAAAAGTACTGTTGATTGTAAACCACCGTTTTTTGTTATTGAAACTGAAAGAAATTTCAATAACTATCTTAAAAACGACCGCTATTGAGAGTACGCCGATGTTGAAGAGCACCCAATATTTAAAAAATAAACGACTCGCGTTCTATCGTGTTTTCAAGCTCGCTCTTGTTCAAAGTGACGGGAAAACTTTTTAGTATTTTTTTTCAGACACGCGCATTTCATTTTTATAATTTTAACGAATTTGCGCGTTGTCTAATCTCATACTCTGATAAAGCCTTTTCGTAAAAAATTAAGAAAGCTTCGCATTGGGGAAGTGACTTCTCCCCTAAATTTTCGCGCGAATCTCTATGTTCATTTTTCGGGGTTAGCTCAATCGTTGGTGCAGGAGAGGCAGTCGCTTTCCTCTCCTGAACTGTGATTCACACGGCGCTCCCTTTGCCATCAAGCATTGCCTTTTCTGCCCGTACTCGTAAAAGGACAATATATTTTTAAGTTCTAGCATAGGCTTAGCTTTAAATCATTGTTTGTGCCTGTGAGCACTAAGTAACTTGTGATACGCTGTGGCGTAAGTTAATTTAGGTTTTAGACTTGCCCATATTCTTTTTCGCCAAAATGCCTATAGACGAGGCAGCGTTCGCTGCTCTGCAGCAGCAGATGCAACAGCTTCCGACTAGTATTCCGTCTACGCCAGCGGTTAATCGTATTGAAGGCACGCGCATGCCTAAAATCGCGCCGTTCATCCAAACCGATCCTGACCTGTGGTTTTTGCAAGTAGAAGCAACATTTTGTAATTCGAATATCACAGTAGTCTCGACAAAGCTAGATTATCTTTGCTCACCGCTTGGGGGTGAAGCCTTGTCGGCCATTAGATATATAATCTCGCAAGACCCCGCTCCTGCGGACTCAAAATTGGACTACAAGTGTTTCTGAAGTCGCTGATCCAGATTTTGCTATTGGACTATTGAAAATCAAAACGGCGCATCCAATATGGCGATTGAAAGTTGTAAAAGTGCTTAGAGTTGGCGGAAAATTGGTATGCTGGTGGTTTCAAAGTCACTTATCTCGATTTTGCTATTATACTTTCTAAATTCAAAATGGCGGGTCCAATAAGGCGGTTACAAATTCGAAAAAAGCCTATTACACTTTCGAAATACGAAATGTCGGATCCAATATGGCTGCCAAAAATTTTTGAAAGAAGCTTAGATTTTGCTTAAAGTTTGTATACCGGAGTTTTCGAAGCCGCTGATCACAATTTTGCTATTGGACCATCGAAAATCAAAATGGTGGATCCAATATAGCTGTTAAAATTTCGGAGAAAGCGTAGATTTGGTTCAAAATCGGTATACAGGCGATTTCGAGGTGGCTGATAACGATCTTGTTATTAGACTTTCGAAATTAAAAATGGCGGTAACAAATTCGAAAAGAGCTTACGTTTTGTTTAAAATTGGTATATAGGGGTTTTCGTTGTTGTTGATCCAGATTTTTTATGAGACCTTGGTGATTCAAAATAACGCATCCAATATGGCGATTGAAAGTTGTAAAAGTTCTTAGAGTTGGCTGAAAATTGGTATTCAGGTGGTTTCGAGGTCGCTGATCAAGATTTTGCTATTATACTTTCGAAAATCAAAATGGCGGATCCAATATCGCGGTTATAAATTCGAAAAAAGCTTAGCTTTTGTTTAACTTTGGTATACAGGGGTTTTAGAGGTCGCTGATCAAGTTTTTCCATTAGACTTTCGATATATGACATGGCGAATCCAATATGGTGGCCAAAATTTTTCCACGGAAGCTTAGATTTTGCTGCAAGTTTGTATAGCCGAATATTCGAGGTCGCTGATCACGATTTTACTATCAGACATCCAAATTCTTAATGGCAAATCCAATATGGTTGTTAAAAATTCGCAAAAAGCTTAGGTTTTTCTTAAAATTGGAATTCAGAGGTTTCGAAGTGGCTAATCACAATTTTGCTATTAGACTTCCGAAATTCAAAATGGCTGATCCAATATGGCTGATGAAAGTTCGGAAAAAGCTTAGATTATGCTGAAAATTGGTAAACAGGGATATTCAAGGTCGCTGATCAAGTTTTTCTATTAGACTTTCGAAATACAAAATGGCTGATTCAAAATGGCTACCAAAAAATTTCGAAGGAAGCTTAGACTTTGCTTAGAGTTTGTAAACGGGAGTTTTCGAGGTCGCTGATCACGATTTTGCTAACAGACTTTCAAAATTCTTAATGGTGGATCCATATGGTGTTTGGAAATTTATTCAATTAATATAACGATATTTCATGCTCTGAAGCAATTATAAAGAACATAAATAGTATATCCTTTACCTTTGATTCGTCTTAAGTCCGATATTTTACCCATCAAAATTTCATATTGTCAAAATTTGATAGTTTCATTCTTCATTATTATAAAATTTCTCTCTGAAAATGGGGGTTGGCGAGCGGAGCGAGCAGGGGGCGAAGTCCCTAGTGTATATATATATATATATATATATATATATAAAATATATTTCACCTAACCCCTTTATGGAGCCCATCCCTGTATATTAGTACCTACGCCCAGAGTTCCCGTATACAAGTGACTAAAGAAATAATCCCTCTCTGGGTATAAAAACTCTAGGTCGGGCTCCATAAACCGGGATGTATTGAATGTTTATGGAGCCCGGGCTCCATAAAAGGATTCGGGCTCCATAAAGCTATCAATCTTTAAAAAAGGGCTCCATAAAAGTAGTTAACGGGATGTATTATATATATATATATATATACACACATAAAATGATTCGGGCTCCATAAAGCTATCAATCTTTAAAAAAGGGCTCCATAAAAGTAGTTAACGGAATGTTTGTATAGATAAATATGCAGACATGTCTGCATAAGTCCCGATCCGTTACAGTCAGACGTCCGCATAAGTACCCTTTCCATTAAGAGTGTGTCTGCACAAGTCACGCTTGACTAAAGAAATAATCTCTCTCTTATGCCGACACGCAAAAATGTCTGCATAAGTCGGGTAATGTCCGCATAAGTACCGTTTCCATTAAAAATGCGTCCGCATAATTACCTTTTCAGATATTTATACACACACATATATATATATATATACACACACACACACACACACACACACACACACACACACACACACACACATATATATATATATATATATGTTTTGAGAATAAGAGACACCACCCTCAGCGCCCCCTCGCCCCCCGCTCGCGTCTCATCGCTCCCCCCTTACGCCCCCTCACTCCCCCCTTGCGCCACCTCGCCCCATCCTCAGCGCCCCCTCAGCTCCCCCCCTCAGCCCCCTCTCACCGCCCCCTCAAAATAATGTCATTATTTAAATGGTTTTCGTCTAATATTTCAAGTAGTATCCTTTGTCGATTTCAACATATTTTCGAGAAAATTACAACTATTTTTTAAAAAATTTAGAAATATTTTTAGAAGAATATAAATATAAAACTTTTCAAAGGATATAAATAAAATGCCATGATTAAAAGGAGTCTAGGGTAGCGTAGATAGCAAGATTGTGATTAGCGACTTCGAAATCCCCTGTATATAAATTTTAAGCAAAATCTAAGCTTCTTTTGAACTTTTGACAGCAAAAAGGTGATTCCTCTAGGGCAAGGCTTTTGTTAATAGTCAACAAACCTTCCAACTTTAAAACAATATGAATTTGTCGATAGAAAAGTATTGCACTATGGCCAAAGACGTGATTGCTTCTAGGCGAGGCTCTTGTTAACTGTCAACCTTACAAATATACAATGTGGATATCTCATGCGTAAATTTTTCAACAATTCGTTGAAAAAACTTTCAGAAGCAATTTCTTTCGAAAAACTTTTAGAAGAATATAAAAAAAACTGCCTAAAGTTGTAGTTGATTTATCGGAGACGACGCTCGACCGATCCGATATCAACATGATTAATCGACACAAAAGTTCGTTTGTTTGGTGTAGCCAATGTATTGTTATTTACAATAGGATCGATCAACATGCTTAATTGATATTGTTTACTATGCCCTGAAGAGGGGAGGATACAAACGCTCCCGAAACGTTGGCAATAAAGCAATAATAATTTTTTACAACTATTGGTTCGTTTGATGTCCGCTACCTTAATAAAATAGGATATGAACTGTTTTTTCTTGCTTATGGTACCAATTAAAATCATACGTATGGCTGTTGGCGAGGTATACAACTTAAAAAAATCCAACGCGCGTTATGCTATTGAAAAAATGGATATGAAATATTGCTCTTCATGTAATTATTTCAATAGTTAAACAGTACCTCCAGGGTGTCGTGTAAAACTGTTCTTTGTTGCTTATGGTAACAATTATTAAAATAATAAAATATCTATGACTTTAACAAACAGTAATTTTTATCAAACGTATATAATTTAAGACATTTTTTATTATATTAATTTTTTCAACACATAGGGGGTTGACGAGCGGAGCGAGCAGGGGGATGAAGCCCCACTAGTATATATATATATATATATATATATATATATATATATATATATATATATATATATATATATATATATATATATATATATATGGCCGACTCTGTCAAATCGAGAGGTCAAAAAATGAATCTTCTTGCACTGAAACAAAAAATGGTGCGCATCTTACGAAAACAGCGGCGCGCGGATCATCCAGGTCGTAGGGGACATGTACATAAGAGCCGTATCGTGCTGTGTCGTGCTGTGCCTTGCCTTGCCCTTGCCGTGTCGTGTCTTGCCTTGCCCTTGCCGTGTCGTGTCTTGCTCTTGCCGTGCCTTGCCGTTTCGTTTCTACAGAGATATAGAATGCATGTTTATAAATCAACAGAAATAGGAACGAAACGACAAGGCACGGCAAGAGCAAGGCACGGTACGGCAAGGCACAGCACGACACAGCACGACACGGCTCTTATATACATTGTCCCTATGGCATCGACGCACCCGCTGATGGTGATTTGCTTTCCATGAGGGGAGAAACGCATGCTGAACCGCGGCGCGTGCGCCGCGCGTAGCTCTCACACCAAAACAAAGGACAGCTGCGCACGCGGCGGTTTAGCATGCGTTTCCCCCACTCACGGAGAGCAAATCTCGGTCAGCGCACCATTTTTTGTTTCAGTGTAAAACTCTCAGAAAATGTTCTACAACTTATTTTTGATACCCCTGAATATTTTCAGATTTTTTGGACCGATAGTTTTGGACATATCAGAGGTCAAAAATTGAATTTTCATGATTTTTTGCATTTTTTCTTGCAATTTCAATTGATAATTACTCTCTGAAGGTTTTATATATATTAACAAATTTTTTTTTAGAAAAGTTTTAAAATTTTCTGACTAAAAAGAAGGAACAATCATTAACATTTTATATTTCATGCGAGTATCAAAATATTTCTTTTAAAACCCTAAATTGAGAAAAAAAAAGTCCGATCAGGCTTTCGACTGCCAAAAAATTCCTGAAAGTAGGCTATTTTATGTTCAAAATGCCCCTGCCTCCCCCTTGATGATTAAGGACCTTGTTTTTTTTTTTTTAATTGAAAACTGATGGTTTTTTATGAAAAAAGGCCATTTTTTGCTATTACGATGCAGCTAGACCTTAAGAAATGGCCATAGCCTATTTACTAATTAATCGTTGAGTGATTTTAATTGAATCTAGCACTTATTAATATATATTTACATAATTCGAGTTACCCATCGCTCATTTGTTTTCAGAAAATAAAAAATTTGCCCTGGTTCAGCATATAATCACATAATGAACTTATTTTTACATTTATTTTATTACAACTGACTTATTCCACTTTTTTCACTTTGACTATTTCCCCCCTTTTTTATATAAATTTATTCATTTTAACCTATAATTTGATTCATATTACATGTACATAAAAGCAGATGCACACGTGTCACAAGGTAATTAGTCATGAAATTTAATAATAATAACATCCCATGCTACAAATGCATAATATTTCTTTGTTTCCACTATTTGCAACAGTTGTCAAACTTTTACACATATAATTACGTTTAAACCATTACCCAATAATCAGAAGTATCTGATTTTCTCAAGACCACATAGGAAAATATAACGCAATCAGAAATAATGCAGTATTTTCTAATTTGACGTGAGCTACGTTGAAAAGTCTCCTCACTACTCTCCACAACAATAAATTTTTTTATTTATATATAAACTATAATTATTATGTATATTATTTGTTCACACAGATTTTCTGATTACATAGAGCACTGTTGTTATGAATAATATTCACTTTATCAAAATAATTTTCAAATCTTCGCTTTTGTCGAATACACTTGGATCTGATTTCTATTTTTTTTACATTTGCGTTCCTTGACATCCTCTTCAAGTACAGCTGACAAATAAGTATAACATTGCTAATTGCTATTACTCCTTCCGATTAGCTTTTTACCTCAGATTGTATCATGGTTTCTTAGTAGGATGTTTAAGTTAAAAGCGTATGAATTTTAAATATAGTTGTGATATTTGTATCTCAATTCTCACATTTAGTGCCTTAACCTTGCTTTTCATACCTAAAACCTCTTATTCTGATTTAATTTACTTCCTCTGCAGTCTAATCTTCTATAAACTCATGTATTCATTGGTCCGTAATGTTCATAAATTCATGAGAAACAGCTACGGCAATACTTCAATATCTTTAAAATAAAATAAAAATTGGCTTATGGTATTGCAGGTGAATAGTTAAAGCTGTTTTCTAAATCCTGAAACATAACACGAAAAAACACAAAGGATCACTCTTTTTTTAAAAAAGGATCAATATAAAAATCAAAATAATACATATCTGATAATGAATATTAGTTAATAAAGCTCTTATTCACTGTCCTTTTTATCTTTAAATTTCGTTGATAATCATGCTTGACTCTTGATTACTTTTTCTCTGTACTTTGAAAATCTCTTTTTCCTTTATTCTTGTCTTCTGTATTTCTTCAATATTCACATATTATATTCGTTATCACGCACAGTTAACCACAAATTACATGAGAATCAATGAGGCAGATAAAACAGACATATCCATATGAGACATTGTGTAGAGAACACCATAATTTCCGTATTAGGGCCGTTGCATGCAAAAAAAACGGAACAGAAACAGTAATAACATGGGTTACTATATCTATGTATATTTGAGGAACAGTACCTGTTCCTTGAGTGGCTGTAACCATGGTACAAGAAAACAAGGTATGGCATTGCGCATATTTACTCAAGTGAACCAATCAGAGGCGAGCCCGTGATTACGTCATATGTTGGCGGGTTTTTCAAATAAAAAATTTGAATTGAAAATTATTTGAAGTAAATAATTACTAAAAAAATGTATTTTAAATACATATTATTACGAAATAGAGAAATAACACATGAAATTATGAAATAGTAAACTAATAGATGTAAAAACATTTAATGTATATATTTATTAACAAAGATACATATACAAAAATATTTTAATAGTTAATTACATATTTTCGCCATTTTTTTGCTTTTGTTCTCAATTTATTTAAAAAAGAGTTTCTGTTTATGAGTCTTAGACGAATATAAGTTCTAGTCCGTACAAAACATAACAATGCATCATCTTTAATAAAATCATTCTGTCCATTTGTTAATTTTATGCGAGTTAATGCAGCCACTTTTTTGAAGATTTTTTTTCTGAAGATAAATCATTGGGCCCATGGAATGTCGAAAAACTGTCCTCTAATACTTTTGCTATTGATATGAACTCATCTGATGGTTTGATAAGTCCACCTTTTGATAAATGGAAAAGTAAAATATCTTATATTTTCATCTTTTTGTTTTGTAGTTTTTTTTTTGCAAAACTTTACGGAACAAGTTGGCATTTTTACGAAAAAGCAAATACGCCAATTTTGGAAATAGATAATACTTAATTGCGCCTTTTTTTAATACACTTATACATTCAACCTAAAATGCCTTTGCTCCAAAATTTTTGTTTTTGTGTATTACACTTTACTATAGTTTTGCTGTGGGGAGAATGCATAAACTATAGTTTATTCCGCCATATTTGTGACGTCACCACGGGCCTGCGCGAACCGGATGAAAATGCGTCTGCCTAATGGACATACCTTGTTTTCTTATACCATGGCTGTAACCCTAACCTGTCAGTCGTTCTAATTCTAATGTGACATCCAGAAGATCAGTGGCTGTTCATGTATATTGCACTGTCTATGAATGTGTAACTTTATTTACTAATATTATCTAAATCAACTACAAGTAATCAAAAGTGGATCAAAGTATTGTTTGAAAGAAGATAACTGGGAAGATTAAATTCTATTTTCTTGATCACAGTTGGAGCTTCTATGTCTATTAGATAAGTATAAATATTTTCATAAATCTTTTACATTGTTATTTTGTAAGAATTTGAATTCTTTGTGCTTGCATTTCAGCTCAAGGGAAGGAGCAATAGCTTTCAAACAGGGGAACTGTATTATACAGAGAGAAGTATAGAATAACAGCTGGATGATATTGTTTATAATAAAATTTGAAGCAACATAAAATTATTCATCATCAATTGATATAATGATCTTCTGGTGTCGTTTATTTGTCTGCTGTATTTGAAAAGGTTGTGATGGTACATATTTGTAAAAAAATTAAAATCCAAATATATTCAATAAAAAACAAGATTTAAAAACTATTGTTATGAAGTGAATATTATTCATAATAACAATGTAGTAATAGGGAATCTGTTACTGAATGAACAGTAAATCTATGAGTAAATGAATAATGTACGTAACAAGTATTTTTTATAAAAATAAAAAATTTAGTGTTTTCTTATTGTGTAATATTTTTCTATGGGCTCTTAAGAAAATCAGATACTTCTGATCACGGTGTAGTGTTTTCAAAATGAATTATATGTGCAAAATTTGACACGTAATACAAACTAGTTGAAATAGAATAAATATTATGGATTTGTGGTACCGGTTAAAATTTTTAGAAAATTTTGTGACTTTCCATGTGAAACTTGTACATGTGCTCCTATGAAAGTGTAGTATGGATCATATTATAAGTTGAAATGAATAAATTTCAGACAAAGAAGAGAGAGTTAATAATCAAAATGAAAAAAGTGGCATAATAAGAAAGTTATAAGAGAATAAATGTTAAAATAAGGTAATTAGGTGATTATATATGGACCCAGAGCTTATGATGTAAAACCCTGGAAAACAGGTTTCATACTTTTTATTATAAAATGATTCATTAGCTGGATGAATTCAAAGACCCGAAAGCTACGTAATCTCCTAGTTTAATATAAAATGTGTGTGTACAGAGAAAAAGTAATCAAGAGTCAAGCATGATTATCAACGAAATTTAAGGATAAAAAGGACAGTGAACAAGAGCTTAACTAATATTCATTATCACATATGTATTATTTTGTTTTTTATATTGGTCCTTTTTTAAAAAAAGAGTGATCTTTTGTGCTTTTTTGTGTTATGCTTCAGGATTTAGAAAACAGCTTTAACTATTCACCTGCAACACCATAAGCCAATTTTTATTTTATTTTAAAGATATTGAAGTATTGCCGTAGCTGTGTCTCATGAATTTATGAACATAACAGACCAATGAGTACATGAGTTTATAGAAGATTAGACTGCAGAGGAAGTAAATTAAATCGGAATAAGAGCTTGTTTTTAAACATCCTACTAAGAAACCATGACACAATCTGAGGTAAAAAGCTAATCGGAAGGAGTAATAGCAATTAGCAATATTATACTTATTTGTCAGCTGTACTTGAAGAGGTTGTTAAGGAGCGCAAATGTAAAAAAAAAAATAGAAATCAGATCTAAGTGTATTCGACAAAAGCGAAGATTTGAAAATTATTTTGATAAACTGAATATTATTCATAACAACAGTTCCCTATGTAATCAGAAAATCAGTGTGAACAAATAATGTGCATAATAATTATAGTTTATATATAAATAAGAAAATTTAGTGTTGTGGAGAATAGTGAGGAGATTTTTCAACGTAGCTCACGTCAAATTAGAATATACTGTGTTATTTCTGATTGTGTGATATGTTTCTATGTGCTCTTGAGAAAATCAGATACTTCTGATTATTGGGTAATGGTTTAAACGTAATTATATGTGTAAAAGTTTGACAAGTGTTGCAAATAGTGGAAACAAAAGAAATATTATGCATTTGTGGCATGGGATGTTATTATTATGAAATTTCATGACTAATTACCTTGTGACACGTGTGCATTTGCTTTTATGTACATGTAATATGATTCATATTATAGGTTAAAATGAATAAATTTATATAAAAAAAGCGGAATTAGTCAAAATAAAAAAAGTGGAATAAGGAATTTATAATAAAATAAATGTAAAAATATAGTACATTTCGACACGGGTGGGGAAGTCGATTATTTAGCTGGTGTGACTTTTTGCACGAGCGAAGCGAGTGCAAAAAAGTCACACCACCTAAATAATCGACTTACGCACTAGTTTCGAACGGTATTTTATACCACGAGCGCCGAAAAATCATATCAAAGTTGTGATTTTGAGGTTAGAGTGTTATAAAGTTCATTATGTAATTATATGCAGATCCAGGGCAAATTTTTTATTTTCTGAAAATAAATGAGCTATGGGTAACTCGAATTATGTAAATATATATTAAAATGTGCTAGATTCAATTAAAATCACTCAACGTTTAATTAGTAAATAGGCTATGGCCATCTCTTAAGGTCTAGCTGCATCGTAATAGCAAAAAATGGCTTTTTTTCATAAAAAACCATCAGTTTTCAATTAAAAAAAAAAAAAAACAAGGACCTTAATTCTATAAAATGGCTAAATTGATCTCCACGAGAAAATAAATGTTACTTGGATTTATTTAATTTTCGGCGTCGAAGATAAGTCTACCGGGATCTTCCTGATGAGTCCACCCGGTACGACTAAGGACGAAACGCATTTCAGTTCCCTGTATTTTGTAAATTTGTAATTTTTATTAAAGTATTTTCTATACTTCTCTTACCAGTGTCGCCGTGTGCTAAAATTTTCTATCAAATAGTGCGGGCTATAAAAATGTAGCACACTATTTCGATTTGGGAAAGGTATTACGACTAACTGTAAGAGAATTTGCTCGTGGAGATCAATTTAGCCATTTTATAGAACTATATTATTACGAGCGTATAAAATTTATTAAGAAAGGACCTTAATTATTAAGGGGGAGGCAGGGGCTTTTTGAACATAAAATAACATACTTACAGGAATTTTTTGGCAGTCGAAAGCCTGATCGGACTTGTTTTTTTTTCTCAATTTAACGTTTTAAAAGAAATATTATGATACTCGCATGAAATATAAAATATTAATGATTGTTCCTTCTTTTTAGTGAGAAAATTTCCTAACTTTCCTAAAAAAAATTTGTTAATATATATAGAACCTTCAAAGAGTAATTATCAATTGAAATTGCAAGAAAAATGCAAAAAATCATGAAAATTAAATTTTTGACCTCTGATATGTCCAAAACTATCCGTCTAAAAAATCTGAAAAAATTCAGGGGTATCAAAAATAAGTTGTAGAACATTTTCTGAGAGTTTTAAGAAGATTCATTTTTTTGACCTCTCGATTTGACAGAGTCGGCTATATACATACAGGTTGTTTTTTAACATCCTGTATATACATATGTGCGTGTTTTCAGGTCAACTGAGCAACGTCAAAACTTTTAAATCACTTAAACTCTAAGAAATTGTTTCGAAATTGTGTCAGAATTTCAGAAAAAATTTTGGACATAAAATATTTAAGTGTTTCAAAGTTGTAGCTATTTGAAAAATGGAAAATTTTGAATTGTTTCAATAATAATATCGATACATTCTAATTTTTTTTTGGATAAAAAGTTGAAACTTTTTATGTAGCACATTGTATGGGAAAAAGTTTCCAAATTGTGAGTAAAAATAGGTAGAATTTTGGTCAGATCGGTGCCATGAATATTGATAAAGTATCGTTGACAGAGAACCTTTGAAATGAGATCCCAGTGTTACGTATGGTGTTGAAATTTTCAGCTGGGGCATAAATTTTTCCTTCGCCGAATATCTTCAAAATCAGACCTTGTTGGATATAGGACAAAAAAAATTTTTCTTTAACAAAACTTCCCTTATATAAATTGAGCATTCGAGATAATCTATTTTGCCCTCGAACGATCTCGAAATCTCGAATAATCGAATCCGTCTCGAATCTCGAAAGGAGAGAAACAAAAGACCAACAAACAGTAGCGCGCATAGCGCGCTGATTAACGCTAGTATTATCAAAATTTCTGGCTTAAACTTTCTGTCAACTGTTTCTGTCATAAACTTGAAAACATGAGAAACATTTTTCTAACATGGATTATAGTAAATAAATTCATCGATCAATATACAATACCTAGCTAACCAGAAACAACGCAATAATTTCCTCAATCACTTAATCCAATCAACTATTTTCATGAGTAGACTGAATCAATTCAAAATATGTTTTGCTTTATTACAATTATAAAATGTATTCCATTCGTTTAATATGTAAGTTTTTCAATTGATTTTTCAAAATAAACATTTGGATATTATTAAAGATTTCATGAATCTCCAATATAAAATTGAATAAAATGAAACAACTGGTTATCTATCATTGATCATATTTTTTAACTACAATCGCTTTATTCTAAATATAAAAAGTAATAAGTTCATTTAATATTTTAAGTTTTACATTCATTTTTCAAATATAAATATTCGTGTGCCTTATAATCTATTATGAATTTCAATTGTAAAACCAAATTAAATTTAATAGCTATGCTTATACTACTGCCAATATTTGTTGAATTTTTTTAATATAATTTTATCCAATAAGACAATTGGCCAATCTTTTAATTTGTTTAAAACATAATTGCTGACACATACCTTCGGAATAGTATGCCGTTATCAAAAAATAATAGTTTTAACCAATATCTAAGAATTTTATTGTATACCTACTATTCAAATTAATCTTCAAACATTTTTGTAGCTAGTTGCATAATAACAGATGCACTCGAAAGATCCTGTAAAAAAGAGGTCAAAACCCTACTGAAAAATCTCAAGTGAGATCTCAGTTGAGATTTCAGGTGAGATCTCATCTTATTTCTGGTGACAATTTCTCATGTGACCTTAGTAAACAATATTTAAGCTAACATCTCACGTGAGAATCACTCACTCACTCACGCACGCACGCACGCACACATATTCATACAGACATTTTCTAAAATGATGTGATTTGAACTTCTATCACCTCCATTCATGTTTCTAGAGCGATTTACACAAACACACAAACACACACATGCATACAGACATTTTCTAAAATCATGTGATTTGAACTTCTATCACCTCTAGTCGTGTTTCTAGAGCGACTTAACGAAACTTAAAATTTTACTATTACAGCTTCCTCTAAGAGGAAGCAAAATATGTTTTTGAACTAAAGTCGGTGAAGCTCCCCTAATATGCAGTAGTATAAAGCTACACAAGACTTTCGTTCAAGATTTCAGTTAGCACTAAACTTCGAAAATATGTAATTTTATTTTTTTTTATTTATTGCTTCAGTTATAAGCTTACTGATGACGTCTTTACGTCGAGTCCGACGCAAAATTCATGCTATTGTCAAAAGCAGATAGATCATTTCGGAAGCCTAACTTATATATGCTCACCACAAGGAGTGTTCAATACTTCAGCGTGTAATTTTGGTGCACCAATGCTCTCTTCACTGCCGCATTTTTATCGTGCTGATAAGTCTCTCTTGGAGTACGTTGACGGATTGGAGCCGAAACAAGAATTGCACGATACATACATCGATCTACATTCCGTGAGTTACATAATTATATCACAAAATAAAATTTAGTTGTAGGATACAGTCATTTATATACAACACGTATGTTGGGCCAAGTTATAAATGAAATTTAGATTTGATAAGAGTTTTCGTGTGAAGAAAATGTTCCAATACCCAAATACTTAAACTTGACAAATTATTCCAGTACAGAAGTGATTCATCATTAGTTTGTTCATAAATAACATAAACAATTTCATGAAATATTTTTTAAAAGAAATATTACTGATTTATGGGTAAGTATTCGAAAACTGGTTCGTTTCCCTTAAGATTATTTTTCTTTCCACTATTTTTCTTGCTATTATATCTCCAAATCATGATTTTAGATTTAGTAACATGTTAATCTGTATTGATTTATAAAAATTTCAAAAATGTATAGTCACTTTTCGATTCAAATGTCTTTAGATACATAAATGAATAATATGCTTTAATGATGGTATTTGAAGCAAAATAGTAAAGAAATTGAATGACGAAAGCATAACCCATGACAACATGAAGACTATAAAAATAATATGTAATGCTCAGAGATTTGGATAAGTCATATTTTATCATAGATTTCGATATGCATTAAGCATGCGATTTATCAGCAGCTTCTATTAAAAATTTAGCTTAATATGAGGGACATTAAAGGGTGTGATTCTCATTTGTTACGGATTGAGTTATGTTACGAAAAGAACTGGTTAAGGTAGTTCTCTTCACATTGCAAAAACTGAAAAAGCTTCTGAAAAAAATATACAAATATTCTTCAAAGTCACAGAAATGATACCATATGTTTGTTTACATACACTGCGGAACAAATTTTTGAGAAAAAATTCTTGAAAATGGTTATTTTTACATGAGAGTAAATGAGTGCTATATCAACTGTGACAGAAAGTAATAGAATTACTCATCAAAAAAACTGGGCTTCAAAAAGAAAAACATAGCTTAAGAAATATGAAATTCGGCTCTTTCCATTAAGTTTATCAAATATGTGTCAAGCCGATCTTTTTAAAAAGATATTAATGATTATAAACACAAATAGCAGACGACGTGCATGAGAGCGAGAGAGACAGAACGACGCCCATGGTATAGTTTGTGCTCTCACTGAGCAACAAGCTGTAGTGCCCGAGGAGAACCACCTTAACTGGTATTGTATCATATATGTACAAAACAAAATTGTGCCAATTCTGATATTGTATCACGTATGTAGAAATTTGAACAAGTTCCTCAATTCTCAGTTGTTTTCCATTAAAATTGGTATACAATCGTTTTTTTACGTTTACAAATTATTGTGTACTAGCTACATAGTTCTCGCTCGCTAACACTCACTCGATTTATTTTTATTTTATCGGTTTGAGCGAAAATGAGAGACAGACGGACGAAGAGAGGGAGAGAGAGAACAGTCCATATAGGCATATCGTATTTTTGCTGGATACAATTTCGGTAATTCTGTGGAGTCAAGCACGCGAATGAGTAGGTGAGAGGGAGGGAGCGAGAGATTATCTACTACTTTGATTTCAGTGCCATAAGTAAAAATGTTGAGATCTGTAGTACTGTAAAATCAATTAAATATTTATTTAAATATATTTATAAAGGTCCAGATTCTGCATTAGTTAAATTTACGA
The DNA here is from genome assembly GCA_036365515.1 of Torymus aiolomorphi. Lineage (NCBI taxonomy): Eukaryota > Metazoa > Arthropoda > Insecta > Hymenoptera > Torymidae > Torymus > Torymus aiolomorphi. The sequence goes on from CM070874.1 coordinate 139,622,768, forward strand.
ATACGAATAATTATGATGAAAGTAATTGTAATGCTTCAGTTACAGAAACCTCATATGATGAAATTGAAAAATATATTGACTTGCGAGCGGAACAAGGTCTTATCTCGTCGCGCGGATGAAGAAGGACGTATCTCGGCGAGTATACGGCCAGTATACAGCCTGTATACCTACTTCCCGCACTAGTTGCGTAATGTAGGGAAGAGTAGGCAAGTTGCGCAGGGAGGTAAGTTAACAATACTGTTAGATCCGGGTTCGGGTAATAAATAAGTATGTAACACACGATTACAAAAATAAGTTGAAACTTTATTTTACTTTAACCCAACTATCAAGGTCAAACTCAAAATCAAAACTGAACTATTTACAAACAATAAACAACGGCTGCTCCGCCGTTGTTATGTGCGGCGGTTCACAATGTTCGAACCGCGCACACGTTCGATTTCCCGATCATAACAATACTATAAAAAACTTATTGTAAATACGGTATTGCACAGTGGCTCAGTCGTCATAGATACTGTATGAAGTGACGAGCATAATGTACAGTACAGTAACAGTATTTATGATAAATGAGCCACGATGCAATACTGCGTTTACAATAAGTTTTTTATAGTATTGTCAACTTACCTCCCTGCGCTACTTGTCCCGCGCTTCCCTACTATTCTTTGTCGGAGCTACTCAAATACTGTTAGTAGTAAGAAGCCCCATATGGAGAGATAGCGATATCGATTTTTCCCCCTCCCCTCGCCCCGCCAGCGCCATTAATCCATACAGGTATAGCAGTATAGTGGGCCTGTTTCCCCATTCGGCTGTACACACGGATGATTTGGGGGTGTTATAGAGAGGTGGTGGTGGGAGTAAGAGGCGTCGGGAGGCATATGGGAGCGTCCAGCAGAAACGGGCCACCGAGCGCGCGCGGTGCCTTTTTTCGCGTAAAAGGCGCTCTGTTTAACTCGCTCATAATCGTATGCTGCGTCTTTGAAAAAAAAAACCAAGGACCTATATCGATAGATTTTTTTCTGCTCTTTCCAATTGCGCCATTGTTTTTATTGCAAAACGCTTTCTTCCGGACGAAAACTCGAGTTGAATATTGAAAGCCATTTTTCTCAAAGTATATCATGTTTTTTTTCAAAATAAACTACACCATTGGAAAGTACAACTCTTAAGCTTCAAAATCCTATCTTGGAGAAGTTGGAGAAATAAAGGGTTTAAAAGTAACAACATGAAAAAGTCAGCGCCGAGAGTCCGCGCGAGCCCCTCGCGCCCGTGCGTACGGCACGTTTAAGTGCACGCTCTATTCAATTCGTTAATAATCGTGTACCAAGTCTCTGAAAAAAGAACTAAGGACATATATCGATAGATTTTTCCTGCTCTTTCCAATGGTGCTATTATTTTTATTCTGAAATGCTTCCTTCTAGTTGAAAATTCCATTTGAATGTCTAAACTCTATTTTTTCAATAAAATATCAGTCTTTTCTTCAAAATGAATTATATTCTTCAAAAGTACAAGTCTTAAACTATAAAATATTATATTTTTAAGTTGAAACATGAAAAGTTCAAAAATAGTAAGATCAAAAAGACAGCGGCTGCCCGAACTTTTTACGCTATGCTCAAGGGCGGATTAATACACGCGATGTGCTATTTCGCCCTTTCTTTTTTGTAAATATAAAATGTTTTGTAACTTACAATGCCAATGCGTGGACATAATTTTGTGGATCTAGTTGTAACAGTTAGTATAATATTACAATGAACTTTGTTCATTTATATAACAAAATTTGAAAAACATAATATATTAAACATAAAAATATCCATGAACGCACTGAAAGCAGTGAAACAGAAATTTAAAATAACCTTATAGATTGTTTAATCTGGCATAACAATATTACCTTTCGGAAGCATTTCGGAATAAAAATAATAACACCATTGGAAAGAGCAGGAGAAAATCTATCGATATATGTCGTTAGTTCTTTTTTCAGAGACTTGGTACACGATTATTAGCGAATTGAATAGAGCGTGCACTTAAACGTGCCGTACGCACGGGCGCGAGGGGCTCGCGCGGACCCTCGGCGCTGTCTTTTTCATGTTGTTACTTTTAAACCCTTTATTTCTCCAACTTCTCCAAGATAGGGTTTTGAAGCTTAAGAGTTGTACTTTCCAATGGTGTAGTTTATTTTGAAAAAAAACATGATATACTTTGAGAAAAATGGCTTTCAATATTCAACTCGAGTTTTCGTCCGGAAGAAAGCGTTTTGCAATAAAAACAATGGCACCATTGGAAAGAGCAGGAAAAAATCTATTGATATAGGTCCTTGGTTTTTTTTTCAAAGACGCAGCATACGATTATGAACGAGTTAAACAGAGCGCCTTTTACGCGAAAAAAGGCACCGCGCGCGCTCGGTGGCCCGTTTCTGTTGGACGCTCCCATATACGTTTACTAGGGTTCCGCATGGCGTGAAATAAGGCTTATGTGTGTCCGTTTATTTTGCAAGGAAAGGAGTATGGATGGGATGGTGATTATAGTGTGTTTTGAATAAAAATATTATTTATGCATAGTATAATTTATTCGAGAAACTTATACAATATTTATACATAGTAAATAATGAAATAAATTATTATAAACTATATGTAGATGAAAGGTACATTTTGTTGCCTTGGCAATTATAAGTACAAATTAGAATTTCTTGTATCCATAGCGTTCTGGTGCAGAGTGTGCATTAGTGGAGAATTTTTCTTTTATTTATTTCTAGTGTTGAGCAACGGATTTTTTTTCCTCCTTGAGGAGGGGTGTTCGATCTGAGTTTTTACTCTTGGTCTTCTCCATCGTCAAGGATGTGAAAGAATGAGGGGAGGAGTAGGATTGTGATGATATTTATAGCAATCGTCTGCTCAGATATAGTGATTTAATGGAGAGAGACAGAAAGAGATAAGACATATGTTGAACTGTATACGTTACAGAAGAGGAGTATGGATAGGGCGAGGCTTATAGTTTGTTTTGAATAAAAGTATTATTCCTGTAGAGTGCAATTAATTCGAGAAAGACTTGTGCGATATTCATTTAGACAATAAATAATCTCGTATACCTTTAGCAACCATAGGCAGATCGAAAGTGTAAATTTCAGCAAAAGCAATATTTAAATCTTTAATTTTATACTCATCGTTGTCGTCGACCATGTTTTCAGAAATGAACCCTTCTATATCAAGTTTGTGACTGATGTAGTATTTTTTGAATGCTTTAAAGTCCTTGAGAATGTTCTGCATGTTGTCTGCGGCTTCTTCTTGGAGTTTATTTCTCAGGCATGCGAGTATGTAGTCATGGGTGCGATTGATTTTACCGACTCGTTGCTTGAGCATGGTTAAACGAAGGTTGATTAATGTACCCGTTTTTCGAAGACCTTCGAGAGTAGTTTCCTACATCACGATGCCTGGTGGGTTATTGAAATATTTTTTCTTCTTTTTGCCCGATGGTTGCTCGTATTCGTCTTGTGTTGGTTGTGGGAGCTCATTGATTGTGATAGATGTCACCGTATGCCGATGTAAAATTTAAATCGTGGTTGTCCAAAAAAATATTAGTTGGTCTTCCAAAGTTTGATAAAACGTGTAAGCGTCAACAAAATAAACTGTTATTGTATCGAATCGGTCTTGCAAATCATTCCAGCTATTTTTGTTGAGCGTTACGTTTTTGTATGAAGGACCAGATGTAATAAACTTTATAACTGACCGATAGTATCCGCCGGTGTATTTTAGGCCTATACGACTCTTTTCGTGTTGGATTTATTGAGAGTGTACGTGGTGGCTAGCAAAACATTGGGCACTTCTGCGAGCGCTCCGTGCATTCCGTGAGTTTTCCATTTTTCAATATTGATTTTAAACGCGAGCAATTCTTTCGCCAAGTGTTCAGGAGCAAGCGTCGACTGCGAATGGTAAGCGTTGGGTGCTTGACTATTCTTTCAGTCAACCCCTCACCCATGCTTTCTGAGTATTATTGGAGGGGAGAGAAAAAACAAAAAAACCGTTATTTTAGAATAGAGCATCGTATCAAGTCTTGGTGACGAAAAACCGTTGGAAAAGGAAAAGGTTTGAAAAAACGGAAACTCTTTTGACGGTTAAATACTGTTTATTGGACACACCTTACTCTAGGAGTATATGTTTGATTACATATGCCTTCGCCATGAGAGCGTTCGCTTGAAAAAGCGAGTGCTTCCTTACATTTTCTACACTTATTTCTATTAAAAATTTTTTTATAATAATTAATAACTAGTGCATCGTTCTTTCTTGTGTCACACGTAAAGAGTCGACAAGAGGTGTCGAGGCCAATGCCCCGACACGTGTCATACAGAAACATGATAGTATATTGACCGCAGCATATTGAATCGATACTTTGAAGCGTCTTGACGTTCCAACGGAAATTTTTGCAGTTTCTTCGAAGTCGATGGAAGGAATGGAGGATCGAAGTCGATGGAAGGAATGAAGTCGAAGGATGGAAGGAAATGGCGTCTCAAAACAGATGGAAAGCCGTAACTATCAAAATACGTACCAAATCGGTTTTTGTCTATGAAGGTGGCTACCCAGTCTGATCCTGGTCTCGTGTGAACATTCGTATTGCATACAATGGCGGCTGGCGTCATCATCACTTTCGAAATCCGATCAGCCGCATACACTCCGATCGTTTCGCTTTCAGACACTCCAATGCTCTCGCTATCTGATCCGTATTCATGTTCTTCGCGTGCTTCTTCGGCTGTTTCGTATTCTGTCCCGCTTGCGCCATCGTGTTCGTCTCTGCCTCCGATTCCGAACCTGATGCGGCTTCTTCTACTCCAGATGAGATTGTATATTCTATTGCGTCAAAAAACAGATCGCTTTTTTCCGGTAATTTTATACGGTTTTATTCGGGTAGTAGTGAGTAAAGCCACTCTCTGGGTATATGTGCGCGTTGGAGAGCGTAGTATGACTTTTTATACGGATTATCCATACATCCGTGAGCGATACATACTTGTTCAATTTTGAATCTTCTCTGCATATCGGTGAAACCTTCGCTGGTGTAATCTTCGATGTCGACTATACTGCCTGGCATCATGGATTGAACGAATCGACTCGTACCGCTGCCTCTCACATAGATTTTAGCAGCATTTCTGGCAATATTATAAAAATGGTGTTGTAGTTTACGTAAGCCGATATCGCCATCGACACAATATATTCCAAGTATTTTCGAAGAAAGATAATCGTTGGTCGCTCTAGCCTCCTTAGGTAGCTCGTCGTATGTATGAGGTGGACTTATTATCCAATGTTCCGAGACGTTCCCTTGCAAAGAGACAATGGCAACCTCCTTAGGTAAAAATATATTATCCTTGTTTCTCAAACCCTGAATTTCTATTACGTAATCCTTGGTGAAAAATGTCGATCTGTTCGTTACGAAGTGAATGGCTGACTGCACTGCTAGCGATGGGATTCATTAACTTATATTCGCTTCTCCCCACTACTGAATACTTTCCCCTCTTACACGTTAAAGTCTCTGTACGAAGATTCGGATTCTTGAACATGCATGGTTGTACAGGGGACGTGAATTTCTGCTATTCTGACTTGCCAGTCTACTGTTAATCTGATTTCACGGGCCAAATGCGTTCTAAAACTGGTGGTAGTATTTTCCGGAAAATACGTCATACTACTGTTTCTGGGTAATACTAGATAAAATTCTTGACTGTTGTTGATCTTGCTAAACGGGCTTGAGATCTGTAGCTTTTATCCAAGAGTTGAACTTTTCTGTATACCCTACCCACTTTAGCAGCAGCTGCTCCTTTTTCCCCTGTCCTTTTGATTGAATGATGCGCTCGACTTTAAAATCTTGTTCAGCTGTTAATCGTTTAGAACCTATACTTGTCAATTCTTCGGTGTAGAAGAAACCGTCGATATTTTCACTGTTCAGATCCTGTATCTCGTAAAGGTAAATGTGTTGCCTCTGTGAGACACGACAAACTTTAAATATCTCTTTGGAGTATTTTCTTTTGAATCCGTTCTCGAAGATTCCCTTTGAGTGACTGATTCGAACGTAATCACCGACCTTGTATTTAGGGTACTTCATTGGTCTTTGTTTAGTGCTCTATCTTTGCAGGTTGGTGTGGGCTTGCGCAGCATTGTACAAGTCTACGTGCGCTGGTTTCATGGTTAAGGTCGAGTACAGTATTGTTGTAAGAACCGACAATTTGTTGTATCACGTTGATGTATCGCTGTGTGTTTCTGTGTGTGAAATATCTCCAAAGGCGTTTTGAGCGTGCGATTTAACCGCTCGACGACAGCTGCTTTGACGTCAGGATTTCTTGCTACTCGAAAGCGTATGCCACGGCTTTTCAAAACGTTTTATACAGCTGTGCCTACGCATTTCTTACCTTTATTAGTTTCTAAGTAAACAGGAAAACGACCATTGGTACATTTAAAAATGTTTTCAATAGCCGTTGCAACGGTCCGTGGCGACTTGTCGCGTAATGGTCCACCCGAGCCAACTTACTGAATACATCTTCAGCGACCAATAGATAGATATAACTGTCGTTTCCATTTTTGAGTGACGACAATTGACACAAATCAGCCTCCCAAACATCGTCAATGTTTGTAACGTTGTATCGTAATCTTGAAAATTTTCTGTGTATTGTATGCGTTCCTTCTCTCTCTTTGAGATGAATTTACCTTGTATATTGACACGTACGAGCTTATGTGGACCTGCGTAACCGGCCTCGTGCGACGGGTCATAATATTGATTTTCGTATGACATCAGATGGACAGTTTTAACTACTTTTTTTTACTGCGCGTCTGGTCAATGCTGGAGAGGCTATTGGTGCTTGTATTCGGCGTTTAGCGGTATTCGAAGGAGCTGTCAATATCGTGGCTATTTTTAATATATCTACATACCGATAAGATTATTAGATGTGTCGGTACTCCTGATGAATTTGGCGAATTGTAATCAACCCGTTGGTTCCTCCTCTTCCTCTTGTTTTTTTTATTCTTTTTCACAACGTGGTTGAACAATTCTGCGGTATTTGATTGTGGGAAAAGTTTCCCATCGGTGATGCTGTTTCCTGCGCTATTCCACTTTAAAGGCTCCGAATCGAATGTGCGCCAGTGTCTCAATAGCATACGAGCCCTTTTGGAGTAAATTTTAGGAACACTCTCCAGAATAAGCTCCTCTGTAGGTGGTGCTAGCGTGGCTTGGATTTCATTAATTTCACGTAAACTGTCTTTGTCGTCTAAACTTTCGTTCTCTTTCAAAAATAGGTAACGTCTGAGCACTTGCAAGTAATTTTTACACTTTTCGCCCTCGTCCGAAAATTTTTTCGAGTTTAAAATCTCAAACATATCCGAGTCCAAACGCGATAAATGGTCACCCGAAGTTTGTACTGTGTTGTCAGCACTGCCTTTAACAGAAGATTTGGTATCATTGGGTGAGGTCAACCAGTTAGTCGATGGATTCGCAGGAACTAGAATTATTTTACGCGCCCGATTGATCTCTTAGTTACCTTAAATCTTTGAAAATACCGTACTTATCAGAGGCGCCAGAATAATATGTAAAAACGAACCACCGTTTTCAAGTATCACGCGTTTCTTGCTTCTCCAGCCGATATTGCCACTGTTGCCTGTCAACTTGCGCAATACGCTTCTATATTTCTTTAGGCGTGTCTTTTCCGGATTTTTCAGCTTTATAACACCTTGTAGTACGTTCAGTACACACTCACAGATACATTTTACCAAATCTTTATCGGCCGTACAGAGTAGCACTCTACGTTCCCGGCTGTCGGCGTGACAAAGTGCGTTCAAGAGAGCCACACGTTTCTTTGAGAACTTTTTACCTGGTATCGATGTTATCTCGGTCATCGCTACGATGCAAATGACTGTTGTACACTTCCGTACTCACTTTTATTAGTTTTACTTTGACGAATATTTCAGGACGTATACGTACTGGGTCGAGTTGTCGGGAAAGATGTTGGTAAAGACGATATTCATCCAGAGTATCCTGTTTTATATCCAGCAACAAGTAACTATACGACGGTGTGCATGCGTCGATGTAAGCGTCTTTCAAAAATTTCGGGCCTTTAGGATAAAATTGTCGCGCCAGATACTGAATTTGGGCACGATCACGCGGATTTTGAAAAGCACAACGTAATTGGAGTTGAGTGACAAATCGCGTTGATTCTGACCTTTGTGGAAAATATTTTGCATTATAAAGATTACACTTATATTCTTCTGATGACAACCTTTCGTAAAGAGGTCTAGTATGACACTGGTCAAGACTCACGTATCAAATCGTCGAGAACGATCAGGTGATAGTCGTTGGGTTGTTGTACACCTTCTGGAAACTCGATTCTTTGCCCCCCCCCCCCCACACCTGGCCTGTAGTTAGTCCTATATGTTTCTTGCCACTCGTCATAGTAAAGGAGAATTCGATCAAAACGTACATTGCACATATCAGGCAGATGTGTAAGAAACCGCTTGACAGAAACCGACTTTGCGGCCATTGTAAGGCCGGTACAGATGCAGGTGAAGGGGTGTTTCCAACTTATGTCCATGACCGTTACTAATTCAGAGATCCCCCCACCTAGCACGTTCTAGGAGGCGGCGGCGGTGGTGGCGCGACACGGTGCATGCACCAATTACCTAGTCCCGCACGCGCAGTGTCAAGCTAGACTTCCGCGGATAGGGCTCATCGCTACGTTAGACCAACTTATCACCTTTCTAGTCAACAGCTAACTTCCAGCAGCCAACGGTCGACTTACAATAGCCGACAGCCGGATTCCGGCAGCCAACTTCCCGTTTCCCGCTGGATATACGCTCCTCGAGAAAGGTTTGGAAAGACCTTGCAATCCTCACTCTATCAACGAGACGAAACATAAAAAATTTAAAGAATTCTAAGGTAAGTAATTCAATATTAATCATTTCTAAAGTTTTTGTCACAGATGGATCTTCCAAAGTTAAATGCGATCGCCCATGAAGGATTCCTCTCAACCAAAAGGTTGGACGATCTGACCAAGGGCCAGCGTTACATGATAACAAGTTTGAAGACTGTGACTACCAAATGCGGACGAAAAGTTGTGCCAGAATTGGAGAGGGAATATGATGTATTCATGAGAAGAGTTTCGAAAGCTCTTGTTCAAAATGAACATTTCTTCACCAACCTCCAGGACGTCGCGAACAAGTACGAACTATTAATGATTTACAATAGAGGTTCAAGTGTTGAGTTTAGTGGGAAATGACTTTTTTTCTTAAATATTCGTGTATTATAAATCCTAATTGTTCTCTAAATAAAGTGTATAACGTTACAATATACAGAAAATGTGGTTAAAACTATCCATCTGATGTCACACGAAAATCAATATTACGACCCGTCGCACGAGGCCGGTTACGCAGGTCCACACAATCTCGTACGTGTCAATATACAAGATAAATTCATCTCAAAGAGAGAGAAGGAACGCATACACGAATGGCTGAGTAATCAAGGTGCCTACACGCTTCACCGGCCAATACATAGAAAATTTTCAAGATTACGATACAACGTTACAAACATTGACGATATTTGGGAGGCTGATTTGTGTCAATTGTCATCATTCAAAAATGGAAACGACAGTTATATCTATCTATTGGTCGCTGTAGATGTATTCAGTAAGTTGGCTTGGGTGGACTGTTACGCGACAACTCGCCACGGACCGTTGCAACGGCTATTGAAAACATTTTTAAATGTACCAATAGTCGTTTTCCTGTTTACTTAGAAACTAATAAAGGTAAGGAATGCGTAGGCACAGCCGTTTTTGTTCATGCGTATGCCATGGCTTTCGAGTAGCAAGAAATCCTGACGTCAAAGCAGCTGTCGTCGAGCGGTTAAATCGCACGATTAAAACGCCTTTGGAGATATTTCACACACAGAAACACACAGCGATACGTCGACGTGATACAACAAATTGTCGGTTCTTACAACAATACTGTACTCGGCCTGAGCCATGAAACCAGCGCACGTAGACTTGTACAACGCTGCGCAAGCCCGCTCCAACCTGCAAAGATGGCGCACTAAACAAAAACCAATGAAGTACCCTAAATACAAGGTCGATGATTACGTTCGAATTAGTCGCTAAAAGGGAACCTTCGAGAAAGGATTCAAAAGAAATTACTCCAAAGAGATATTCAAAGTTTTTCGTGTCTCACAGAGGCAAAATATTTACCTGTACGAGATACAGGATCTGAACTGTGAAAATATCGACGGTTTCTTCTACACCGAAGAATTGACAGATGTAGGTTCTAAACGATTAACAGCTGAACAAGAATTTAATGTCGAGCGCATCATAAAGGACAGGTGAAAAAGAAGCAGCTGCTGGTAAAGTGGATAGGATATCCAGAAAATTTCAATTCTTCGATAGAAGTTACAGATCCCAAGCCCATTTAGTAAGATGTAGAGCAGTGAAGATTTTTATCTAGTATTACCCAGCAACAGTAGTATGACGAATTTTTCGGAAAATTATACCACCTATTTTACTATGCATTTGGCCCGTGAAATCAGATTAACAGGAGACTGGCAAGTCGGACTAACAGAAATTCACGTTCCCTGCACAATCATGCATATTCAAGAATCCGAATCTTCGTACATATTTCAACTAAGCTCGACTAAACTCAACCTTTGGAAAATAACGGAATTTGTAATTTTCCATACGGTGTGTACGATACTGCTGCTCAACTCACGGAAGAAATCAATAGAGTGCACATTGTAAGCGATCGTCAACAACTGGTTCTAACGGAATTTCAGAAAGGCTACTACACTTTGATATGAACCTGTGATTGCGTAGAACCACATTACACAACGTTTAACGAAAAAATACGTGGTATCTTTGGTTTTGATCATACCATTCACAGACAGATGGGCATATTTATCACCTCCGAAATAGGGAAAGGTAAAAACGTGGTTAATAGACCTGTTGGCGATCAAAGGCCTCGAACATTCGAGACGCTGACGTCATCGCGCCTTTTAGGGCGATATTCGGCTCGTGCAGGTGCGCAGCCAGTCAGTGCTCTCCACGCGGCCCTCTCTACGCCCCTCCAACTACCGAGGCATGCCACGGACTCATCGCAACGCCGGCCCGCGTCAGTTCCACGCGCGACGGCCGAGAGAGAGCAGTAACCTTTTGTACGCCCAGAAGCACGACGGAGGTTTCAATAAACCAAATCTTTGCTCCACACGAAATGCCTTCTCTTTTTGAGCCTGCAGCCCACGATCCTTTTAATACAAGAAACATTTGGTCCTTCGAGTCGGATCTTGAGGAGAACGACATCGACATGGCCGCAGCAAAGAGGAGAAATATCTCTATCTTCTACGTCCACTCTCAAGTGGTGTAGATATAGCCAGCTTACTCTTCTTACAGGTACGCATCAAAGTGTTCGTGATCGTGAGTGCCGATAAGTCGCATGCTCACGCATGCCGACCTCGCGCGTTCGTTGCTGCCTGTCTTGTTTGTCTCGCCGTCGCGTGAATTCGGAAGCCACCTTCTAGGGCTTCCGAGGGAAAATAGCACATCTATTGCTATTCTCCCCATTTCAGAAAACGCCTTGGGGTGCGTGTATCTATCGATTCCAAGACGTCGCCAAGAGCGTGCGCTGTAAAGCCAGCTCTAGAATCACCGTGTGTACGGTAATCGGCAGCCATCTTGTTGTAGTTAAGAGCAACACGTGGCAATTTCTGTAGAAGAGCGTACGTTGTAAAACCAGCTCTAGAATCATCGCGATCGTACGATGATCATTTAATCGTTGCCGGCTAGTGCAACGAGTCGAAACAGGGTTCACGCCTCTCAATTCACGAACTACTCGCGTGGAGCCTACACGCTACGGGACTCACACAAGTCAAGCCAAGGAGTACCCGCGTGCAACGTACACGCTACGGGGCTCACACGAGTCAACCCAAGGAATACCCACGTGCAGCTTGCACTACGGGGTTCACACAAGTCAAACCAAGGACTAACCACGTGAAGCGCGCGTTACGGGGTCTACACCAGTCCATCCACGGACTACTTCAAGAAGACGACCATCAGGACGCGTAACGTCCAGGAAATCGAATACATCATCGTCAAGAGGATTAGGAGGTGAACGAGTCCAACTTTCGACACCGGGGACGCACCAACAGATCAGAGCAGTACTCGGACGAGTTCATTTGCTTCGCTTACACCGCCGATCCGATTGCGCTCGAATGCTTCGTCTTAATACTTGGACACACGTATCGTTCCAGTTTTATTTAAATTAAAATTTATAACTGTTGTCTAGTCATTCTGGTCTCTTCTTTTTATTTATCGGGAACATAATGATCTCTACTTAATATTGTGATTAAGTTAAACTTGAGTGCATATAGCTTGAAATTAAAATTATTTAAATCTATAATTTGACTAGTTAATTGGGTATGAGTTTATTATAAATTTAATTTGTAATAGTTTGCTGGTCGTGAAAAAATTTATTGCAATTTTCGCCTTAGCAAATACTTATATTATTAGACCTTGCAGTTTTATTCTTGCCTGCTGATACATCATCCTGACTACACATACGACTGCTGGCCCACATCTGGATGCATTGCTGATTTAGTTGCTCACTACGCTTCAGTTTCTGAATACATCGTCGGCAGTAACTTCACTTCGTGCAGTCAACGCTGTGGATCATCACTTGATTCACCGTGGGAACGTTAGCAGACGCACTCAACGTTGCATCTTCAAGCGCATCTTCACGTTCATACTAGCATAAGTATTATAACCTAGGTTAAGACTTAGATGTAATAACTCTTACTATTTCTTGTTCTACTCTCGAGTGGGTAAGAATAGTTAACTCAATACGAAGCTTTCATAGTCAAGTTTGTTGTTAATTTAATTACTTTCGATCTCAAAATGGAGGTGTTGCATGCTAAGCAGATTACCCTCCAAGTTAAAATTGCAAATTCTTTTTATAATTTCAAATCTAAGGGTAAAGATAACATGACGGAAGGTTATGCGGAATCATCTTTCGCCGGGCTTGAGGCAAATTATACGACTTTACAGTTAAATCACGAGAAAATCCTTCTCATTAAGGATCTTGATACAAATGATGTCTATTTTACAACTAACCTCTGTGATCTGGTTGAGGATAGCTTTTATGTCCGCCTAGGAGAATTTCTTGATTACTTAAAGGCTGTTAGAGTAAGAAATGCCACTCAAGGCTCCTCTAATTCGAATGCTGCCTCAGTTACTACGAGTCCTACTCAATCAACTAACGTTTCGTTTCAATCTTTACCGAAGGTAGATTTACCTAAGTTTTCTGGAAAATTCTATGATTGACAGAATTTTAGGGATGTCTTTCGTTCAGTCTTACATCGCTGCAAAGACTTAACGTCTGTTTTGAAATTGCATTATCTTCGCACTCATCTTTCGGATGAAGCACTTGAGAAAATTAAATCTCTTCCCATTTCGGGTGATAATTATGAACGATCATGGACAGCTCTAATCGAGAATTATGAAAATTAACGTCGAACTGTTAGCTCACATAATTCAGAAATCTTCTCAGTCAAATCTATGAAGGCAGATACTTCGGCGGAAATTAAGCGTATTTATAGGGAAATCTTCAATCCCATCTCTAGCCTAACCTCTCTTAATAGAGCGGCTTCCTTAGGTAGTGATTTAATCGTTCATTTTACGCTAAATCGTCTTGATTTAAATACACGTAAAGAATGGGAAAGGTACCTAGGTGATAGTGTCGATCACCCACAATGGAATAACTTCAATCTTTTCTTCGAAGTCAAACCTTCACTCTTGAGGCCATCGATGCAGGAAATAAATGTTCTTTGAACAATAACACTAAAACTCAATCTAACATTTCAAAATCTCGGAAGCCAGATGATGACAATGCTCATACGGCTTATTCTCATCAAGCTTCGCCTCAAAACGCGAAAACCAATCAGAAAAGGAAATGTTCGCTATGTAATGAACCTCACTCCATAAATCGATGTGAACAATTTCTCAATAAGTCAATTCCCGATCGGGAAGGCTTTCTTAGATCTTCTAATCTTTGTTTTAATTGTTTTGGGAAGCACCACATAAAAAATTGTACTTCCACGTATCGATGCTTTCTTTGCAAAGCTAAGCATCACACTTTGGTGCACACTGACAGCAACCAAGTAATCACTCCGTCGCAGACTGATCAGGTTGACTCAGTGTCCAGCTCATCTAGCCCAAACTGTGGCAATCTCGTCATTTCAGAAGACGATCAATCTGCTTCTCGAGCAGTCTCCCTTAATAGTGGAGTAAGTACTAAATGTACAGGAGTACTTTTAGCTACCGCTAGGGTTAACGCCCTTGATCCTAACGGAACCAAAATTCAAGTTGGTGCGCTGATCGATCCTGGATCTCAAATCTCACTTGTTACACAAGCTTTGTGTAACTTACTTTCTCTAAATTGTAGAACCAATCTTACGCACATTCTAGGTATAGGAGAAAAGATAGCTGCCGTGTCTTCTAAGGTAGCTTGCCTTACGATACAACCCCATTTTGATTCAACTTATTCTCTAGAAGTTGATACTATTGTCCTGCCAAAGTTATCTTCTTATAAGCTTCCCATCGTAGGTGGTATTTCTAACTTCGAATACTTAGGGGGACTGCAGCTAGCAGACCCCATGTATCTCGAACCATCACGCATCGATCTTCTTCTCGGTGCGAGCGTTTACGCGCAAATCATTGAAAGCCAAATAGTTAAGGGCCAAAGTCTTCAACCGATTGCACTTAGCTCCAAGCTCGGATGGCTCTTGACAGGTATTCTCTCTTCTTTAACTGCAGAACTAGGGCTAGAATCAATATCTCTTCATTGTTCGAACGGCTGCGAGAATGAAGCCAAACTTTTGGAGCTCGTACAAGATTTTTGGAGGGCGGAGGAAATATCTTTCGTCAAAAAAATCTGACTCGCCTGGTGAACAAGCATGCGCGGATTTCTATAAAAAAATAACTCGTCAAGATAAAACAGGGCAATATATAGTAAGTCTATCCTGGAAAAGTCGAAACCATTTGATTTCTGCTCATCTCGAGAGCTCTCAATGGTCTCGGAGCAAACTTCGCTAAGGACGAAAAATTGAAATTAGCCTATACTGAATTCATAAAAGAATACATCGATTTAGGTCATATGTCCCTTTCTTCGAATTTAGATTCAAAATCTAACCCCCAAGCTTTCTTTCCACATCATGGTGTGTGGAAGGAAACTAGTACGACAACCAAGTTACGTTCTGTGTTTAATGGTTCGAGTAAGTCTAAAACAGGAGTTTCGGTCAATGATCTTCTTCACATTGGACCGAACCTTCTTCAAAATCCCGTCGCTTTGATCTGTGCCTGGCGTAGGTACAAGATCTCTCTTTCAGCTGACATAGAGAAAATATTCAGACAAATTGGTGTCGCACAATTTGATAAACCTTATCAATCGATTTTGTGGCGTTTTGACAAGAGTGAACCCATTCAAATTTATCGCCTGACTACCGTGACGTATGGATTGGCATGCTCGCCATTTCTAGCTATACGCACACTCTTGAAACTTGCCGAAGACTATAGCAAAACGTACCCGATCGCAGCTGAAGCTGTTCGATCAGAAATGTACTCAGATAATGTACTTTCTGATGCACATTCGATAGAAGAAGCCTTGCTTAAACAGGATGAGTTGATTCAACTCTTTAAACAAGGTCAGCTCAATCTTCGTAAGTGGACTTCAAATAACGCTGAAGTACTCTCGTGTTTACCCTCAAGTATGGTTGCTGCAGATTCCATTGCATTATTTGCCTCAGAAAGATCTGTACCAATTTTAGGGATAGATTGGCAACCTAACACAGACTATTTCAGCTTTCACATCGAAGACGTTCCGATAAAATTGCGATCTACAAAACGTTCTGTCCTTTCAAGAATAGCTAGGCTCTTTGACCCTATGGGGTGGCTGGCCCCTATAGTGATTACCGCTAAGATCACCATGCAATCTTTGTGGCTTCTTACAGTTAGTTGGGATGAAGAGCTTCCTCTCGATGTTTCTAATCGTTGGCAAACATGGATGCAAGATCTTCATTTTATTAGTCACATCAAGATCCCTCGTTGGAGTGGATACACACCACGTTGCGAACTTATTGAAGTTCATGGATTCGCAGATGCATCCAAATTTGTATATGGTGCAGTCATATATCTGCGCTTAATTCAAAATCAAAGTGTTCTAGTCTCACTTCAAGTGGCAAAAACGACAGTTGCTCCACTTAAAACGCTAAGTATTCCTCGCTTAGAACTTTGCGCTGCGTGTTTCACGACTGACTCACACTTTCATCGAGTCATTCCCCTTAAAGGTTGAGAGTATTCATCTATGGTCTGACTCTGTGTATGTGCTCTTTTGGCTCAACGACCACCCATCTAGATGGGGCGTGTTTGTAGCTAACTGTTGCTCAGACATTCACACTCTGCTATCCGATGCTTTTTGGCATCACGTGTGATCTAGCGATAATCCCGCTGACG
This sequence comes from Torymus aiolomorphi, assembly GCA_036365515.1. Taxonomy (NCBI): domain Eukaryota; kingdom Metazoa; phylum Arthropoda; class Insecta; order Hymenoptera; family Torymidae; genus Torymus; species Torymus aiolomorphi. Next base: position 139,639,257 of record CM070874.1, read on the forward strand.
TTATATCACGAGGTATAGAGCCTTCAAAATTAGCCTCGCATAATCTCTGGTGGAAAGATCCCGCATGGCTCTCTGATAACCATGAACCTTGGTCAAGGTCTCATGGTGAACTCAATTTCTCGGTAACCAGTCTGAATCTTCAATCTAGTCACAATCTAGTCGCTAGTAAGGGCACAACAAATTCTGTTGAGAATACTCCAGAAATTTGGTCACGCCGCTCGAGTGCGCCCCTCTTCACCGTTTGAACGTGCTGGTGTTGATTACGCCGGTCCTATAAACGTTCGTATTAATAAACTAGGGGTAAAGGTACAATGAAAGGATATATTGCAATTTTCATCTGCATGGATACTAGAGCCATACACATCGAGTTAGTTGAGGACTACTCAAGTGAAGCTTTCATCGCTGCTTTCCATCGATTTACCGCTCGTAGAGGTCATTGCAAGGAACTATATTCAGATCAGGGAACTAATTTCGTAGGTGCAGATGCGCGGTTAAGACAGATGGTTGACGCTTCTTCTTCATTTTCGTCTCAAGTTGTTAAGTCCCTCACGCAAGAAGGAACTTTGTGGACTTTCAATCTTCCCGGTGCACCTCACTTTAGTGGCTTATGGGAAGCCGCAGTGAAATCTGCCAAACATCACTTGCATCGCGTCGTTGGGGACCAAGTTCTCACCTTCTCAGAACTTGCTATTCTACTCTGTCGAATAGAAGCTTGTCTGAATTCGAGACCTTTAACTGCTCTCACTGAAGATCCGTCTGACCTTGATTTCCTATCACCCTCTCATTTTCTTATACAACGTCCATCATTTTTAGTGCTTGAAGAAGACCTCTCAGATGCCAATGTCCCACCAGGAAAGCGTTGGCTATTGATTAGTCAACTGACTCAACATTTTTGGGCCAGGTGGTTATCTGAATATTTAACGTCGTTGCAGTCCCGCATAAAGTGGAGACAGCCTCATCCTCCAGTCGCCGTCGGTGACCGAGTGCTCATTCGGAATGAGCTCACACCTCCAGCCAAGTGGCCCTTGGCTCGAGTCACCGCCATCCGCCCTGGGGGTGATGGCTTCACCCGCGTGGTCGACCTTCGCACGGCCACCACTACGCTACGTTGCCCCATCGCCAAGGTCATCTGCCTCCTAGTCAATGATTGAGGTCCGTTCGCCAGCCTGGCGAAGGTGGGCGGAATGCTGGCGATCCAACGCCTCGAACATTCGAGACGCTGACCTCAACGCGTCTTTTAAGGCGATATTCGGCTCGCGAAGGTGCGCAGTCAGTCAGCCATCTCAATGCGGCCATCTCTGCGCTCCTCCAACTACCGAGGTATGCCGCCGACTCATCGCAACGCCGGCCGGTGTCAGTTCCACGCGCGACGGCCAAGAGAGAGCAGCAACCTTTTGTACGCCCAGAGGCACGACGGAGGTTTCAATAAACCAAATCTTTGCTCCACACGAAACGCCTTCTTTTTGAAACTGCAGCCCGCGATCCTTTTAATACTACAAGAAACAAGACCTGTACGTCTGGCGCATGCTATCCCTGATCAGCTGTACGTCTACATAGATATTTGTGAGCTTTATATCGTCGACGATACTTAAACAGCTCTGCTTCGCATAGTTTCCTTCGAGACTTCAAGATATAAATTTGGCAGCAATCTCGTATGGCATTTTGTACCTATACATTACGTTTCTCTCTTACAACATACTTTTCACAACATTGTCATCGATATAAGAGACCAACACGGCCAACGCATACCATTCGAGTATGGAACATTGATCGTAACGCTTCATTTTAAGCGTAATCGGTGAAATAGGCTTTTCACAAAATGAGCCATTATATCACGTACTATGATCAGCAAACCGGTGGAGGTATAGGCGTGAAAAGCGTTTATGCTGGCTCAACCTATCAACGCGGCTCTAGAATTGGGAGTTTCATCGGGGCGATATTTAGAAAAATTGTACCATATCTGAGTAGTGGTGCTAAAGCTAAAGAAGCCGTTCGCGCAGGTCTGAACGTACTTGATGACATAGCCAATGGCGGTGTGAGTTTCAATGATTCGGTCAACACTCGTCTTCGAGAATCTGGAAAAAATTTAAAAAGGTAAGCCGAAAAGAAGGTCTCGGAAATTATGAAAAGGCGCGGATATAAATCAGCGACAGTTACACGGAAGCGCCAGTCGACGAGCAGTCGCGTGAGGGCACGCAACGCATCGCCAAGGAAAACAGTCAAGCAGTTAAAAAAAGCCAAAACTGATAAGAATACGAAGGCCAAAGGAGTAGAGAGAATAAGAAAACCGTTAGAAATGTCACAGATATTTTTGGGCCTGCGTAAATATGGCATATTTATACGTGTGCAGCGGAGAAGGAATGAAGAGTAAGCTAGATCTCTTTACTCTCCCTCTCACTCAAACATCTATACAAAACAGTGCGTTTCTCCACTACAAGTCCGTGTCATCGCTCAGCAATAACAGTGATTCACCGCTCGAATTTCTGGTGCCTAGTTCTACCGAACACTACGTACATCTCGTATACACCATACTACTCGTCACAGTGCAGATTTTACCGGCTGACACGGAACCAGAAAGTGCAAAAGTTGGACCCGTCAATAATTTTATTCACTCGTTGTTTGATCAAGATGATATATTTTTCAATCAAAAATTGGTCTCACTGGTAAATAACGCTTACCCACATAGAGCATACATAGAAACTTTGTTGAACTATGCCCCATTAGCTTTGCAGTCTCATTTAACGGCTGCTCTGGTAAATCCATCGATCTAATTGGGCATTTGCACTGTGACGTATTCAATCAGCTCGAATTTCTCCTCAATGGCGTAGAAATGAGAGTGAGAGTAGTGTGCAGTAAGGACGCCTTCTGTCTCATGGATTCATCGGAAAATGAGAAATTTTCTGTAAACATAAAGGAAGCGTATATATATATGTAGGTCATTTGCAAAAAAAAATGGCAACTATTTTTCGGTGAATACCATCATTCTTAAAATTTAAAAAATGTATAAACATCCTGTAATTTCAATTTTTTATAAGTTTCTCGTAAAATACATATTACTTTCATATCACTAATAGGTATTTTATGAAGAACTAATAAAAAATTGAAATTACAGGAAGTTAATGCATTTTTTAAGTTGCAAGAATGACGGTACCCACCGAAAAATAGTTGCCATTTTTTTGCAAATGACCCATATGTGTGTGTGTGTGTGTGTGTGCGTGTGCGTGTGCGTGTGTGTGTTTGTGTGTATTGTTGTGCGAGTGTCGAGACATATATCATTATAATAAACTAGTTGTATTATATTAATACTCTGTGTGTGCGTGTACTCATTGATCATCCTCGTTTCCTTCTTCCACCATCCACATATCCATATCAGGTTATGGACCAAGGAGGAAAGAAGGACGATATGAGCACGCACGAGGAGCAAACTGCGACGGAGAAAACTGCGACGGAGGAGATTGCGGCGGAGGAAAGTGCGGCGGAGGAGATTGTAACGGAGGAAACTGTGACGATGGAGATTCCGACGGAATGGACAGCGACTGATATATGAGGCGTCTGATTGCAGAACCTGCCAAGTCACAATAATGAAGTTTTGAGAAAAACACGAAAAACTTGTAGACAAAAACAAATTGCGATTAACAAGTTTTATATATGGTAACTTATTTCGCAATTATCAACTTCACCTTTGTTATGTAAATGGGAAATCGTAGTCTATTGGTACTTAAAATAATTAACTAAAATGTTTGGGCTTGGCAGGTTTGATGCGTAACGGTGGACTTGGCTAATATTGAAACGGATTTTTTGGAGTTCGCAGGTATTGATCTGTGATATTACATTATAAAAATTTAATAAGTCTGAACATTTCTCTTTATTATTTGAAAAATTAATAACTTTTAAAAATTTTTTATTAAAAAAAATTAAATTCGATAAAATTATTTCCAATTAGGCTTTTATTTAATGAAAATTTTACAACTTTTTTAATATACCATTGAAACTAACTAAACATACATTATATGTATATAAATGTAAACTAATTAACATTAAACTTAATCATTAATAATAACAGATACTACAATATGAAAACTTAAATATTATAAGTTTCAAAAATAGGAATGTACCATTGAAGGTCATTTTCTTCCCAAAACTCGCCAAAGTGCTTCACTAACAGTTCTTTTACATCTTTTACCTTTTTTAATTTTACGTCATGACCAATTTCAATTTCGTCAGGTGCTGTAGTTTGATATCGAGCTCCGCTTTTTAGGATTGTTTTTTCATTTCAAACATCGTCAAAAAACGAAGTGATGGCTGCCACAATTACAGTTTTAGATCTTGGAACTTTTTTAATTATAATTTTTTTCGCTTCAGATATCTTAAAGTGTAATGCGTTGCTAGATTTAATGTGTCTTTCTGCTTCTGTTTTCCAATCCATGACAAACCAGTCAATACGGCCTTTGAATACAGTGCAGTTGGTATCTTCGATTTCATCTACATATTGTTCTGGTGTTAAAATAGTATCAAGTTTTTTGAGATTTTTTTCAATTCTACCAAAAACTCTGTCTGGTGGTATAAGGAATATCCAGTTATGGGAAATATTAATTCAAATTTTTGTATGTGGCTAGAAGCATCTATTGAAAGCCATTTTGCGGCAGTAAACAAAATTATGGTAGATACTAGATTTTGAATGACAAAAGTTTTTGAGGTACGTATGGACTTGGCAGATTTTGATCTGCGACTATTTTGGACTTGGCAATCTTTTGATATGTGACACAATTTCCAAAATTATTTTTTAGGAATAAAAAAAAAATTTTTTTTTAGTTTCAACCGCTTAACTGTGTAGCTTACATGTCAAAGAATACGCCTATAGAGTTAACTCAATATTTTTTTTTTTTGTGACTTGGCAGGTTTTGGAACCAAACGCCTCATATAGAAGCGACGGACGAAACTCACAGAGGTAAGTGAGACTGTGAAAATTCTGATTAGAGACAGTACGCGACCATTGAAATAATTAGGTTTCTTTATGGCGACAAGAGAAAAAAGCATAATACCGGTAATAAGAGTTATTTGTGATGCGTTTCGTGCGGCTGTGCAAATCGCAAGTGGGAAAAAGTTAAAACGAAATCGTCCAATTTCCTTGAAAAGCAAGAGAAGGACGCGTCCCGGTGTCGCGGCGCACAGACCTACCGCAACAGTTTTGAACGCGCACGTGGGCCCCAATGAGCAAAAATGGCGGCGCGTCAAGAGCTTTTCTATGCCCGCTCAGAGAGAGAGAGAGAGAGAGAGAGAGAGAGAGAGAGAGAGAGAGAGAGAGAGAGAGAGAGAGAGAGAGAGAGAGAGAGAGAGAGAGAGAGAGAGAGAGAGAGAGAGAGAGAGAGAGAGAGAGAGAGAGAGAGAGAGAGAGAGAGAGAGAGAGAGAGAGAGAGAGAGAGAGAGAGAGAGAGAGAGAGAGAGAGAGAGAGAGAGAGAGAGAGAGAGAGAGAGAGAGAGAGAGAGAGAGAGAGAGAGAGAGAGAGAGAGAGAGAGAGAGAGAGAGAGAGAGAGAGAGAGAGAGAGAGAGAGAGAGAGAGAGAGAGAGAGAGAGAGAGAGAGAGAGAGAGAGAGAGAGAGAGAGAGAGAGAGAGAGAGAGAGAGAGAGAGAGACTAGAATAGCGTGACGGCAGCTTACGGCATGTTCATGTGTGCGGGCATTGGAGAGAGAGAGTGAGGGAGAGCGAGAGAGAGAAGACGAAGCGCAAGTTTGTCAGCGGCGCCTCGTGTACTGTGTGCGTGCACTGGGAGGGAGAGCGGTGTCGGTCCGTCCCCCGCATCAAGACGCGTGAGGGGAGGTAGCGACCGAGCTCCCGCATGGAGAGGGAATATGATGTATTATGGCAAGAAGAGTTTCGAAAGCTCTTGTTCAAGATGAACATTTCTTCACCAACCTCCAGGACACCGCGAACAAGTATGAACTATTCATGATTTACAATGGAGGTTCAAGTGTTGAGTTTAGTGGGAAATTACTTTTTTTCTTAAATATTCGTGTATTATAAATTCTAATTGTTCTCTAAATAAAGTGTATAACGTTACAATGTACAGAAAATGTGATTAAAACTATCCATCTAATGTCACACGAAAATCAATATTACGACCCGTCGCACGAGGCCGGTTACGCAGATCCACACAATCTCGTACGTTTCAATATATAAGGTAAATTCATCTCGATGAGAGAGTAGGAACGCATACACGAATGGCTGAGTAATCAAGGTGCCTACACGCTTCAACGGCCAATAACGAGCTCCCGCATGCAGCCGAAAGAGAGGAAGGGGAGTCGAAGGCGCACTCGCGCTGCTACGGAAAAGAAGGGGAGGCAGAGACGGAAAAGTCACTGCGCGCAGTGAGCGTGCTATAGTGAGACAAGCGAGTGGAAGAGGTAGCGCGTGCATACTGTTTCGGAGAATCGCGCGCGGCGATTTTGCGTTTAGTCAAGATTGAGTGTATGGCGCCATACTACGAACAAGAGACAGAAAGCGGAACGTGAATGTTTGAAACAGATTGCACAGCGGACGATTATACTTCGCGAATTACGTCTTAATTTCAAAAATTAACATATACATACGAATGGTTAAAAATGATATTCTGTATACAGATAAAATAAATCTCGAGTAAGCCCTGCGAGTGCAGGAGGAATAAAAATGTAGTACGTCTAAAAATTAAATACTTGTGTTCAAAACTGAAATATAATATTCTTTACTGTAGAATTATTGAATATTATAAATGAGTGAAATTGCGTCTGCACTCGATTCACTACAGAGTTTTGATCTTATTTTAAAATCTTATGTAAACTCGTAGTAATTGTGTTCGGCTCGGTTTGTTTATTTAAAGATTTTATCATATACATGATATTTGCAGTCGATTGACCTCAGAACTTTGCTGTTACTTTGAAATCTTATATAAACTCGTAGTACTTGTGTTCGGCACGGTTTGTTTATTGAAAGAGTTTTGTAACAACAAAAGTCAGCGAATTAGAATGATGCAAACAGGTCGAGTCCGGTACTGGAAGCGAGTGAAGGCGAGAATAATCGATAGCGAGATGCGAGTGATAGTGACGGCCGCAAACGATAGAACAAAGGTGACGGTGCTATAGCGACAAGAGGAGGCGATGAAATTTTGAGAGGTAAACCAAGTATAACAGGCGTACGAAAAATAAATCCAATTGGTACATATAGAAAAATTATATGTGAATAAAAACATGTTACCAAATTTTAATTCTACAAAAGAAAATCTAGCTAGTAAAACAACTAATGATAACTGTACTGCAGTAAACCAAAAACAAGCGAACTGGCGAGTGACGACAAAGCGAGGGATGAGCGACTGCATCCGATGGAATAGCGAGTGAAAGCGCCTGAAACTCAGTGCTGAAAATGAAATTAATATCATGTTTAAATATGACAAAAACAAGATCTTGTTAATTAAAATTATTTATTGGCTTGCAGATACACGATAATAACCTTGAAATATTGTTCTGTTAAAAATCTTAAATAAACTCGTAGTGTTTGTATTCGGTACGGTTTGTTTCTTGAAAGATTTTATTACAGGCATGGTATTAATGATGCTGGATGAAAAGTGCATCTTAAAAGGTGCGTTTTAGCAGGCAGAAGTAGAAGGGCAACCGCTGCTAATGCTTTATTGCCGAAAGGGCATGGAAACTACCTCTCGAAGTAACGGCGGAATACAGACAGGCGAACGCGACAGAGACTATCCCGGAATAAGCGCGACAGTGGTGATAGAATCGGTACAGAAAGCGACTGATGGCGGTGGCCGACTAGAGAATGTCGAGAGTGGGTGCGACCGAAACAAGGAGAGACAGAAACGTATATTGGTGCGATAGAAAATAAATTGACGAATAATCCACATGTATTTGATAATTGGAGTTTCGTAATTTCATGCAAGTGAAAATTAATATAAATAAAGTCAAATATAAATAAAACATTTTATATAAGACGGAAAATCAAAATTGAATTTTGAATGAGACTGAATGTTAATGTGATAAAAATATTTATAAAGTGATACACTCCGCAACAAAATTATCGCAACCAAATTTTTCATCGAAAAATTGCCATTTTTCAAATGCTTGTTACTCGGTCAATTTTCATCATATTGAGATAATTTTTTTTTTTTGTATTGTAGGGAATTATGTGTACTTTCAGGAAAAAAATGATGTCCAATAGCTGCGAGATAATGCCACATTGCTATGTCTTAATCAGGCTTACCAACTTTTTTTTCTTAAAAACGCAATAGTTTGCACGTTTACCTGGATTACCAAAAATTTTTTTTTCAAAAAACCACAAATACCATCTTAAAGTACACTTTCCAACGAGTATTTTAAAAAAAAGTCGACCCTCTACGATTTTTTTTGATCGAGTCATGCCATTTTAAAGATATTCCTATGTTTTAGCCAAATACCGCCAACATCAGCATTACCCGATGCGTACCGCGAGGAGGTTGTTGGTCGGACTTACGCATCATTGTGGCCCTGAAAAGGGCCAATTTCGAGGGCTGAAATCGGCAAATGGGCCGTAATTTCATCTTGATGCAGGATAATGCACGCCCCCATACTGCAAGGATAACTCGTACTTACTTGGAAGAAAACAACGTAGAGGTATTGCCTCATCCTGCTAATAGCCCAGACCTCAATCCTATAGAGCATGTGTGGGACATGATGGGTAGGCGATTACGTAACTTACAGATACCTCCTGCTGACCTCCAAGAGCTTGAGAGAATTATGAATGAAATTTGGCACGAGATACCTCAAGATTCAATTAGAGCATGCATTAATATGCAAGAACGTTTAGGAGAGGCAATTCGACAGCGAAGTGGCAATACACGGTACTAAAGGCCTTAGGCGCATAGGGTTTGGAGTAAAAAAATACTGCGGAAGTGACGAGCCGCGGGGTCCCTAATGTAAGAAACGGTTCGCACAATCGGTCCTTTTCAGGGCCACAATGATGCGTAAGTCCGACCAACAACCTCCTCGCGGTACGCATCGGGTAATGCTGATGTTGGCGGTATTTGGCTAAAACATAGGAATATCTTTAAAATGGCATAAGTCGGTGAAAAAAAATCATAGAGGTTCAACTTTTTTTTTAAATATTCGTTACAAAGTGTACTTTAAGATGGTATTTGTCGTTTTTTGAAAAAAAATTGTTGGTAATCCAGGTAAACGTGCAAATTATTGCGTTTTTTAAGAAAAAAAAAATTGGTAGGTCTGATTAAGACATAGCAATGTGGCATTATCTCGCAGCTATTGGACATCATTTTTTCCTGAAAGTACACATAATTCCCTACAGAAAAAAAAAAAATTATCTCAATATGATGAAAATTGACCGAGTTACAAGCATTTGAAAAATGGCAATTTTTCGATTAAAAATTTTGTTGCGATAATTTTGTTGCGGAGTGTATTTTCGAAATTTTCTTAGATCTGAACTAAAAATGAGCAACCTATTGGATAACTGATTTGATTGTAAAAGCGAGTATTAATTTAAATGAAACTATTTCAATGTGCTTGATGAACGTAAGTCTGGAATTCGATACCACTGTTAATATCGGGGCGACAGAGCATAGACAGTTTTATGGGATGCGGTATAGGAACTGTTGAAAGAAATGGTTTTTATTTATACTGCTGAAAGCATGACATTCAAACAATTGCCATATGCAATGACGAATTTGGAGAGTGTGTATACGATTTCAAGATAAGCGAAAGGAGTTCTATGTTTGGTGTAATAATAGACGATCTAGCGACTATGCCGTTAATCGCAACGGCGGTAAGGGACCTAAATTTGATTAAGAAGTTGATGGTAAATTGGCCCAACTGAAGGGATTTAGAGAGAAAGCGAGTGTCTTTATCGACATATTCGAGAACGTGATTGGATCATGTAATAATCTTACTGAAGTCGATGACTTACCCGAAATTGAGAAAAAGGGCGCCTTTTATAGTGCCGTCGTAAGCGCAGTGACGTAAATAATGAATATTGACTGCATGACAGAAAGCATGGCTGGTAAACAGTTAACATACGATAATCTAAAGTTGTATATTATGCAGGTGGAAAGCATCAAAAAGCAGACGGTGACGGCAGCAAACGATACCAAGTCTGTACACTTGAGCACCTTGGACAAGGTTAGATGGTATGAGTACGACGGTTTTTGACACATGTCAAAAATTATCCCAGGCTCGGTACCGGGAAGAAGCAGTGCTTCGAATGCGAGCAGTTTTGACAGAGACCAGCAAAACGACAGTTCAAGGTAGGGGAATGTACGATGTAAACCGTATAATCGCGGAGGTGTACGTACCCGAAGTCGTTATAGCGGGGGTAAGCATAAGAGCGATAATGTAGATTATCAAAGAGATTCGAAAAGATCGAGACAGGAAAAGCAAAGCATGCGAGGGAAACGGTGAAACTGGAGAGGTTGAGAAAAAGGCAGTAAGAAAACTGAAAATATTAGTATTGGAAATAAAACGAGTGATCGCGGAGCAGCAAGCTTGTAAAACGACAGATGTGGTTGAGTATGCTGGTGATAGATGCGGTGGTGACGGAGCATTTCGAGAAATTCGAGTTTGAGTTTTTGATGGTCTTGACATGTAACAAGATGAAAATAAGTGTACAAATAAAAGCGACAGAATGAATTTGGAATCGGAGGGAGTCGTTACAATTGAAGTATTTGCGGGTCATAGTGGATTGCTGAAACTTGATAGTGTGATTTACGCTGAAAATTTTTCAGAGAACATATTGTCATTGAGAAAATTTACTTATTTGCGACTATGCGTTTGTTTTGATAATGTACATTGATATCTATGATCCTATATCCAAGGGATGTTGTCTGTTGGGTATTTCTTAGAAAAGGTATTGGATGATAGAATTTGAAATGAATAAGGCGAATGTTGACTGTAGCGTGAATGGAAACAGAGAGGTGGCCCATGTAACTGCGAGAGGCATGACTGGACGAAGGGCGACTGAAACAGTGGAAGCGTGTGCAGTGAAAATAGAGATAGAGAAACAAACGATGAGATTTGTTTGGGTTTCGAAAACATAAGAGACAGAAAATTAAGCAATGTAGATGAAGCGACTGAAAATGAAAAACCACAGTGCGACAGAGAGCGACAGAATCATTTGAATATTTGAACGAATAAAAGTGCTCAGAATAATTTAATTTATGATTAGCTCATGGTAAGAGACGCTAAAATGTTTCAGAGTCTACAGTAAACTTTTTTCTGCACAAGATTTAAATAGCAATTTCAAGAAGTTATATACATAAATAAATGTTAAGAATGTTGTTGTTCTCTCAGTGATTCTTAGTTTATAAACTGTTTATTTTTAATTATACAAGATGTGAGCAATGATAGATTATTAATTCAAGTGGTTTTGTGTAAAAATTTCAAAAAATCCAAGTGTTGAGAATAATGTAATTAATGATTGGTTCATGGTGTGGGACGCTAAATGTTTCAGAGGAACCATTTGTTTAGTGAACATTATAGTTATAATATACAATATAATATACAATATATACAATAGTATTGTTACTTTGTGAAATCTTTTTTTTTATTTTTACAGAGTATCAGGACCTAAGGATTATTAATAAGTACATCATAGAATAGAAGAGTTAATTAACGAATTTGATATATATGGAAATTGTAGTCAACCTTGAGCTTCAAATTTTGTAAAAGTTAGAGGATCATCAGGTAATACAGAAATTTTAATTTAAATTCTGAAAATTGAACTACGAAGTAAGAGCAACATTGGCAGCTTGCTAATATTCAAATACATAACGTGCATTCGTGAAACATGTCCAGCTCAGGATCGAATATGTATTAAGGACTTACAGAGTTCAAAAAAACAAGCAACAATGGTTACTCGTAAAGAATTTACAGCTAGGATGTACTGTAACCATACGAAGTCATTTCAAAAATTTGTTCATGAACCAAGTAAAAGTTTATGCAAAATGAACATTACAATGCTGAGAAATACCAAGACAATGTGTTATTGTCAAATTTGAATAAATGCAAAACCAAGGTCTTATGTGAGTGAACCTTGGAACACGAGTTTGCTATATGTGGGTGTGTGTGTGTATGTGAAAAAACTATTTGAAATAAACAATAAAAATTAGTACAGAGAAATAAACATTTAGCATTTGTGAAATAACTTGTTTTTTATAATATAAAAACATAGTGCTTCCCAGTGAAATACATTTGTGGGTTCTTATGTCAGTGAAATATACGTTATTTTGTGTATTTTGATAAAAGTTTTGTAAAGTGGAAAGCATAAATGATTAAAATAGAAGGAGTGAATAAATAAGTCAATTAAAAAAATGCATTTAGAAAAATGTTTACTGTGTGATCTATATGGATTTAGGGTCTATATTCAATTAAACCTGCGACACGAGTTTATTATATATTAGCAGACTGTTTAGGCTGTATCTTCTATTCATACATAACTAACTTATTGTGCTTAAAGTTAGATTGTTATAATAAAATGCTAAACATATAGTACATATGAATTCGTTACAAATTTTTCTTGTTGGATGGTGTGAATCAAATCATCATGCATTAAGGACACCAAACGATTATGTTCGAGTCTCTCAAAGTACACAACCTCCTGTAGAAGAGACAAAGAGAAATACTGTTGTAGATATTCCTTTAAAAGTAAGCTATAGCGACTCTACCAAAGAAAGTTGGCCCCGGATCAGTGAGTTTAGTTATGAAGGTTTTATCAATCTATCGAATAATATAGAAGTGCAAGAATCTTAATAAAAATATTACAGTGTAATACTAACCCAGACCCACCCAGGCGGAAATAAATTCTGCACACAATTGTTAATAACTAAATATAATTTTTATTTGCAGTTTATAAATGCATGATTTGGAACACTAATAACACTTAATAGTAGTTTCTAAGAATTATTTGCTGTCAGTAACAGTTCTTTACAGTTATTTGTAGTTGTTTGCATTTATTGGTTTTCTTTTATTCATCATGAAAGTCATGACAAAAAATGTTAATACTAGTGATTTGCATTTTTATTGAAAATTTTATAACAGATATGAATGATTATTATTTATAATTAAATATTAATATTGTTTTATAATTTATTTTCAAAAATCGTCTATCACTATATCACTACATCTTGTAAAACATCTTTTGATAAATTATTTACAAAATCTGGACTATCTTTTAAAAACTTTTGCAAGCAATGAAAAATTATTTTCCAAAACCTTTACAATCGTTTTATAAGAACTTTTGAAAAACGTAAAAATTTCTTTCCAAAACCATAAGAATGATTTTCCGAAATCTATACAATCCTTTAAAATTATTTACGTTTTCTTTTATAAAAAGGGATTCAACGAATAAATAATCTCCCTACATCTCTCTCCCTCCCTCTCTTTCTCCCCCTGTCTCTCTCGCCCTCTCACTCCCACCCTCTCATTCCCTCCCCTCCCTCTCTCTCTCTCTCCCTTTTTCTCAACAACCGTCAAACTGAGTACCAAAAACTTTAATGCGAGCTTAAATATTTTTTTAAAACAACACGGTTTTTAAAAACTAATTTTTTAAGTACGTTCTAACAACACAATTTGGTGTAGTCCTTTTAATTCTTCTAGTCTTATCTATTCAATAAGCACTCTTTACGAATGGTAATAATTTTTTTCATGACTGTACAAACAATAATATTGTGAATATAAAACTTTCTGCGAAAGTATAAAATAAGGCAAGTATAGACGTTTTTTCTGTATAATATCTATAAAATAATAATATTTATGATCTTGTAAAAGAAATCAAATAAATACGAGTGAAAATGTCTTTTACTTCTTTGAGTCATTGTATGCTGAACAAATTATATGTAAGTAAGTACATTCAAATTGTTCACTGCAAATCAAACAAACGAAAATTGTGAAATTAATTATCGATAGTCAAGTAATGCAAACAACTCTCGGAAACTGCTGTATGACTGTTCTCAGAAATGTATTAAAATTTGTTCATCTTTCTATACAAATTAAACACAAGAAAGTACTGAAATCAATTTATTGTAGTCAAGTACCCATAAATTAACTTACCTACGCACTTTACGCCCGTGTGGGCGAAAATTATTTTAATTGTATAACTATTATGGCTTCTTTTTATTTTTAAAATTCATAAGAATTTTTTCAGGTATTTATGAAAAGTCAGAGCCTATATAAATAAATTACATAGTTACCACCACATCACCATTTTTCGTTATTCTTTATCAATTTTGAAATTTCTATAATATTACGCATCTTGGGAGGATAATAGAAGTCTATAGAGCTGCTTTAGCAGGGGTGGTCCTCCAATCTCTCATACATACTTGGCGGGCCCGACGGTTTTCAGTTTACCGGTGGGCTTTGTAAATGCAGAAATCTAAATTTTTGCATAAATTCATTAACAATGTTTGTACGTATAAGTCCACTATAAATAATTACATTGGCTCTAATTTTTAATTGATACCGTTCAAATATAATATCCCTACATGTGCAGAATCTCATGATTTACTTTCATTACTCAAAATATCTGTCCTTGTATCCGTCTTTTTTAATCGGGGATGAGAAAAAAAAATGCATATAAATATATAGTCTACTCAAAAGTGCTATAGATTTTACTAACCATTTTATAGGCCACTTATTTTTTATCATTTTCCCACGTGTAAATATCATATGATATGTCATATGAGTCCTTCAGACATCAGATTTGATATGAGATATCATATATGTGATGTCATCTGCAATTTTATATATTATGGGATCTCATATGAGATCTCATAGGAGATCTCATGATATTTTCATGCGGGTTTGCACTTTCTATTTAAAAACAGAGTAATAGATGCAATTCGGATTAGTATTTAATATGTAGAAGCAACCTATTTATTCATTTTATCTGATTTTTAAACATGAATATTTATATGAAAATGACCATGTCTATACCTTAACTGAAAACGGTCGGGCCCGCCAAGTATATATGGGAGATTGGAGGACCACCCCTGTTAAAGCAGCTCTATAGACTTCTATTATCCTCCCAAGATGCGTAATATTATAGAAATTTCAAAATTGAGAAAGAATAATGAAAAATGGTGATGTGGTGGTAATTATTTAATTTATTTATATATAGGCTTTGACTTTTCGTAAATATCTGAAAAAATTCTTGTGAATTTTAAAAATAAAAAGAAGGCATAATAGTTATATAATTAAAACAATTTTCGCCCACATGGGCGTAAAGTGCGTAGGTTCTATAAATTTTTGTAGGATTATGTGAGTATAATCGCATCGCAATTACAATATCGATCTAATGTTTTGTATTCAATTAAACTGTTACAGGATTTAGATAACATTCTCACAGAAATTAATATTTATGCAAAATCATATAATATGATGCACGAAGTAATGACATTAAAATGTATATAACTCGAAACTCGAATTTGGATAAAAATAAATACAACTATGCAACGCGTAACGAAGTAGCTATAGTCTTTGTTGGCGATGAAGGTTTACCTCCAGCAGAACGAGATATATGCGTTTATTCGAAATATGAAGAACCTGTAAATATATCTTATATTAGTGAACTGTAGATCCTATGTCATACTCGCTCATATTTCCAAATGAGGGTTTTGGGTGGATTCCAAACTTGAAGCAACGTAAAAGCAAAGATAGTGTTACAATGCAGCAATTTTATAGTTACAAATTTGCTACTAGAACAGATTTTAGTCCTTTTTAAACTTAGGAAAGTTAACTTAACAGTATATTATTGAAGCTTCGGTAAAAGTGGACGGCTCGGGATTACATTACTAGAAAAAAATTAATATTTATTAAGGACCGATTTATATAAAGGTGCAATGGATTATTTAAATAAAAGAAAGGATCATGATAGAGTGAGAATTGGAAAAATAGTTATATTACCGCCATCATTTTCAAAAAGTCCTCAATCAATGAAACAAAATTTCTTAGTTTCAATGACAAGTGTATAGAGACTTGGTAGACCTGATTATTTTATTACAATGACTTGTAATCTAAATTGGATAGAAATTAAAGAAAATTTATTTAATAATGATTTGGTGATTAATAGACCTGGTATTGCAGCAAAAGTATTTCATGGAAAAGTAAAGGAATTTTTGAATGAAGTAGTTAAAAAAGTCATTTTGGAAGTTGTATTGTCTATACATACGTAATTGAGTTCCAAAAAAGAAGATTGCCACATGTGCACATGCTACCTTTTGTAGATCAAAACAATAAAACATACAATTCGGATGATGTTGATAAAATTATAAGTGCTAAAATTCCCGATGAAGAACAATATCCTCGATTATACGGTATTGTCAAACAATTGAGAGGCTGCGTGCAACAAGAGCCTAAGTCGAAATTCACAGTTTTGAGAAAAACAAAAGAAAAATGTATAGCTTTTTATTGGCCTGATAGATTTTGCTGAAATTTCATATATCACTAGTAAACAACAGCTACTAACAATAAATATATTTACTTGTCCCATAGATATTGTAATAAACAAGTTATTTAAAAAAAAAACACTAGTTAGGCCCTTATTGCATTACAGAGTGTATTTTTGTGAAAAAAAAATCAGAATATTTATGAAAACTATTATATTTCATGTATTTAATGCAATTTCAACATACAAAACATGAATTACTAAATTTTCATCAATTTTCAACAAATTAAATTGTATTACATTTCTTTACGATACTAACATCACTTGATAGAGCTTCGGAATCTTGTTCAATATAGCTCATTTACAGAAAAAGGTCCTAATTCGACTTAGGCCCTTATTGCACGCAGCCCCTCAATTTATGTTACAAGGACCCTGTGGAAAATATAATATGACATCTCCTTGTATGGACCGTAAAACGAAAAAATGTACTAAAAATTTTTCTAAAGCATTCAATGCAATTACTAATTATAATACAACAGGATACCCTATTTACCAATGAAGGAACAATGGAAAAAAGATTGTTTTTAATGAAAGGTCTAACAGATAATAGATTTGTTGTACCGTATAATCCATGTTTATTGTTTAAATATAATTGTGATATTAATGTAGAAGTATGTTCAACAGTACAGTGTAAAATATTTATTTAAATATTGTTCTAAAGGTCATAATGGCTGATTAAGATGACTGATATTGATTATTCGGTAAACAATTATGGTGAAAATGATACGGAAGTCCTCCGGAAGCAATGTATCGTTTGTTCAACTATCCACTGAATGACATATCACATATTATTTATAGATTAGCAGTATATCTAGAAAAGGAACAATACGTATATTTTAAAGAATGTTCTGAAGAAGAATTATTTCATAAAAATTTAAATACTACGTGAATGGCATAGTTTCAACTGAATCAAACTGATATGGAAGCTGGACAGTATTTATACCCTGAGCTTCCCAATTTTTATGTTTTTAATGAAAATAACCATAACATATCGACCGCGAGAAAAAAAAACCGCTGCCAATTCATTGGCACGTAGCTTCCCCCAAATTAATGTATCGTTCCTATATGTATAGTATATATCTTAAATATAAAATATGTTTATATTATATGTTTATGTTTATTCATTATACTTTTTTTTCAATGCTTTAATAATTCATTAATATTTAAAAAAATGCATATTTTTTCTTATTATTGAAATTATTGTTATTTGACACTTATTTTATTTAAAAAAAAAGTAATATTTTAAAATATAAATAATTAAAAAATTGCTATCTACCCTGAGATCAATTTACTCATATTTTCAAGATCATGTTTTGTCACGTGTGGAGGCATTCCACACGCGAGTTCGGTCGTTCAAATAAAGCTGCAATTCAGCATTCGAAGCGTCGAGAACATCCGGCACCGCGCCGCGACTATGGGGCGAGGAAATCGGAGTCGGTCAAATCGGTCAAAGCGGCCGAAACTGCGAAATCAGCACTAGGGGAAGAACGAAGCTCCACGTGCAGCGGATCCCCACCTATGATTAATTAGACAAGTGGGAGACACTGCATCGCGGGTATAAAAAGCGGCGCCTGCGTCTCTACTCGACTCTACTCCTACTAGCTACGGGGAACCTATGAGAGAGGTATAGACGACACGACGACTTCAGAACGAGATAGGACGACAACGGAGTCTTTAGCCATCAATCCACGAGGAAGCTACGAAGCCACGATCACGACGACTCATCCGCGCTGCGCATATATATATATATATATATATATATATATATATAGAGATTTATACGTTAGGACACCTCTCTCTCGCGTATTCTTAGTATTGAATAAATACCAACAGTTTACCTATACTTCACGCCTTCCGACTTCTTATTTCACGTAAAATCAACCTCTCCGGGTGCGTAATCCAGAGTGGCCGGGAACTAAAAGATACCCCCTCACACGTAACATTTTTGGTGCTAGGTGTGGGGTTCCCGTGTGAAATAATAAGTAATTTTTAAAATCGCGAAGCCTGCGTTTCAACCACTCTAACTACTCCTAGTCCTTAAGAAGTATGGAGAATTGGCCAAACAAGCAATACTTTATGCTTTCAGCTATAAGTTGAAGGGTAAGGCGCTAGAGACTTTATTAATGATGGCAGCCAACACACCTTCGTCGAGTGGGCGCTTGAATTCATAGCAGACCGGTATAAGTACCGCGGCGGCAATGACCATGTCCTAGCAGAGATCAAAGTAATAAGCCAAGGGCCAGATGAGAGTGCTGGAGACTTCGGGGAAAGAATGCAAGCCCTGCTGAACAAGCTACGAAACTTGTATGACACGGATAGTTCATTAGGCGGAAGCCAGAAAAAAATATACCGAGAAACTGGAGAAGCCAAAGCGCTAGAGAAATTTTTGTTTGGCCTACGTGGGGATTTAGAACACCAGGTTAGAGTGAAGTCCCCAAGAAACTTGACACAGCGATTGTGGAGGCGATACGCATTGAGCAAGAGACCAGCACACGGCGTGGCGAGTCAAGGGTCAACGAGATAACCACTACAAGTGCACCGATGTCGACGGAAGCCTTGCTAAAGGACTTGGCTACAAAGATTTCCGCAATGACTACGGGAAGTACACCGAGTGCTACGGTCAGATTCGCTCCGGCAAAAATAGGGTGTGACTATTGTAAGGCCACCTCTCACAGAGAAGATGAATGCCAGAAGAAAAAATTCGATACGAAGATATGCGAATACTGCAATATCAGGGGGCATACGCTCGGAGAATGCTTTGCATTAGAGAAAGTCGTAAAGGAAGGTCGAATCAACAAAGAAAGAATCGATAACGCCGTGGTCCAAGCTGCACCGGTGAGTCAGCAACCGCTAGTATACACAGCATATCCAGCAGCAGCACCTGTAACAGTAGCTTACTCAGCGCCGTCACCAAGGCCGTATGACGCAAGAGGATCGCGTAACTCAAACGCGGCTGGACGCCCGTCACGTTATTATGAAGATAGGGGACGAGCGAATGGATATCAAAAAGGAAATGGTTACGGCTACCCAAACAGGAGTTATAACCGAGACGAAAGAGATAGGAGAGACCGAGGGCCCAACTATGGGCGCGGTAGCAGCCTCGACTACCGAAGAGGAGGAGGTTACGTCGAGGAGGTAATAATAGACCGTTCAATAACGGCCGAGAGAATCACTACAGACAAGATAACCCCAGAAATTGGAACGATCGGAACCAACAAAATAACAGTAGCCGGGATAACAACGAATACCGTGGGGATAGAGATCGAACAAGTTACAGCCAAGAGTCGGCTTTTTTAAACGTCCAAGATGCTGGGCACCAGAGTCCTGCCGGACCAAATTATACTTAGGTTTAATATAAAATATTAAACCTAAGTATAAGATAAGGTTTGCGCAGGCAGGACGGAGGCCGCCTATAGTGAATTTAAGAAGTCCTCAGCTAAGAGCGGAATCGCGGCAGATTTTACATAGACACAGGAGCGGATGTGTCACTGGTTAAGGAGAATAAAGTCAACAAAAATGTGCCGATTGATAAGAAATGCGTGGTGTCAATAACCGGCGTTACGCCCGGAGAATGCGAGACGCTAGGGAGAGTCAAGGTAGAAATCAATGATTTCTTATGTGAGACCTACGTTGTTCCCGAGGATTTTCCCATTGATACGGATGGGCCAGGGTATGCTGACTAAAGGCAAAACAAAAATTTACCGCAGCGAATAAGTGTCTGAAAGTCAGACGCATAGTGATACCCTTCGAAAAGACGAGCAGGTTGTAATTTCCCCGCACGCAAGACAAGTCATATACGCGAGAGTTCGAAATACTGAGGAAGAGGTTGCTTTTGTTCCATTACAGGATCTGGGTACAGGTCTGCTATTCGGCAATTTTGTGGCCGAAAATAAGGACGGCAAAGCATATGCGCTTTACTATAATACAGGTGACGAGCCTGTGGCGCTCTCGCTGCCTCTAGTCGAATTAGAACCCTGCGAAATAATGCGGGAAAAGGATGATATTTTCGACGAAGATATTAATAATAGATTTGAAGCCAATGAACTCGAGCGCATTAACATTTTACGTGTATTTACGGACAAGGACAATGATCGAACTGCAAGGATACTTCGGGAGTTGGACTCGGATACGCTGAACGGACTGAATGAGGAAGAAATAGAACACATCAAGGATCTAATAAACGAAAGACCACACCTTTTCGGGGTCCCAGGGAAGAAGTTAATAACTACCACAGACACTCCAATCCGGGTTAAGAGACATCGCCACCCATCCGCAATAAAAGAAGAAATGCAGCGGCAAATAAAGAAATATTTAGATGAAGGTATTATAAGACCATCGGATAGCCCGTATTCATCCATGATGTGGATGGTACCAAAGAAGAGCGGGAAAGACGGCGAAAAAAGATGGCGCATGGTGACGGACTTCCGTCAATTAAACGAAGTAACAGTGGATAATAATTACCCACTCCCGCTGACAACAGATATCATAGACGCGGTAGCGACAGCCAAGTATATTACGGCCATTGATCTAAAAACCGGACTTTACCAAATACCAATGGACCCCGCTGATGCTCACAAAACAGCCTTCGCCAGACCATATGAACATTACGAATACACACAAATGGGCATGGGATTGCGCAGCGCACCGGTGCACCTTCCAGTCATTAATGGACCTGGTCCTAAGCGGGTTGCAGGGAGTCGAATTATACGTTTATTTAGACGATATTATAGTTTTTGCTTCCGATCTTGAAGAGCATAGCAAGAAGTTTAGACGACTGATGAAACGTCTAGACGAGGCCAATCTAATGATCGAGCCGAGTAAATGCCAATTCCTGCAAAGAGAAGCAAACTTTTTGGGTCACATCGCGGGGAACGGGCAGATATGAATAGACTCCAAGAAAATAGAAGCAGTCCGAGACTGCCCGACACCAACCACTAAGAGGAAAGTAAAACAATTTTACAGACTCGCCAGCTACTATAGAAGGTTTATCAAAAATTTTGCCGAGATCGCTTATCCTCTGTCACAGTTGACAGGAGGAAAAGACGGGAAATATCCTCGACTTATCGTATGGGGGAGAGGCAGAACAGAAATCTTTCGAACAATTAAAGAAGTGCCTGTGCAGTGAGCTAGTCCTTGCAGCACCCGATCTCAGCAAGGAATTTATTGTCACTACGTACGTCAGTGACTTCGCACTAGGAGCAATATTAAGCCAAATGGACGAGAAAATAAAAGTAGATCACGCATGCATATCGCTTCCCGATGTCATAGAGGACCCGAGCTGCGATACTCTACCTACGATTGCGAATTACTCGCAATAGTTTTCGCCAAAGACCAATTTCGGCCATTTCTATATGGGAGGAAGTTCAACGTAATAACGGATCACGAACCGTTAAAACACTTCCATAATATCAAAAAACCGGACTTGCGGTTTAATCGATTGAAAGCCGATCTGTGATTCTACGAGTTCGAGATAGAATATCGCCTAGAGCCCTGCAATTGCAACGCGAACGCCCTATCACGAAACCCCATAATCCGCGAAGGAGAAGATAATCCGGAGCTCCCCCGGGTTAACCTATACGATTTATCAGCAAAACAGGAAGAAAAGGACAACGACAACGAACACGACCTTCCTAAAGTAAGGTATGTCACCAGGTCAACGAAAAGAGACAGACTTCAAGCAAATGCACCGCACAAACGCGCCAACGAAAGACTTACCTCGGGCTCGGAAGACTCGGGTAATCCACGAGACAAAAAATTACTAAATCTAGATTCATCAACAGCTTTAAATAATTCGGATGTCTCAGACACCGAAGGACAGCACATAGTCGACAGAAGGAAAAAGAAGCGTGTATGTAAAAAGAAAGCTGACAAAAAGACGACTGTCATCTAGATATAGTTCGCTATCTCCGGCCGTATCAGTTAGAGGTTCCTTGAATCTCAGTTTTTGTCTGAGCCCTGGGCGTTGAAGAGGGAGTTTTGGAGCGGGTAAAACGATATTTTCTAAAGGCCTGCTAACACCTCCAATTTCGGTTCGCATATTGGCGCTTTTGTGCATGTAAGCTAGATCCCTGTTGGTCTCGGCTTGACTTAGGATCGGCTCATCATCCGGCATTCCAATTTCGCTGATTCTTTCGCATATGGGATAAGTATCCAAAACTGAGATTCAAGGAAACTCTAACTGATACGGCCGGAGATAGCGAACTATATCTAGATGACATAGCAGCGTAACCAGAAACGGAACAAGCAAAAGACACAATAGCAAAAACAGTCAACCCGAGCGTCCCCATCGCACGGCACCGCTCCCATTACAAACGGCCCGGGAAATCCGATACTGTAAGAATGAATTTCTTGCGGTAAGGAACGAGGACAAGGGATTTTTCATATGCCAAGCAACGCGGCCAATAACCATGACTGAACATCAAATACGAATACACTGGCTCACACAGACAGAAGCCAACGCCGACACCTACGTCTTTGATTACCATGATTACATAAAGCCTGGCTGCATCCTTACAGATGTACGCTTAGAAAAAATCAAAGCAAATAAATATCGCCTATCTCGAACTGAGCGGGAATGCATCGAAGTAATTCTGAGAGAATCGATATTTGCGGGTCAAGGGAACGCCTCGTTTCGAGCGGGAGTAGGTGACCAAGCGGTTACACCGACTGAGATATTGGGTAGAAGACAAATGTTGGAAAAAGAATTGTCAGAGGGCGATAATAATGGCGATGAGGATAAATCGCTGCAGAAAGAGTGCACAGCAAACATAATTCAGAACCAGGAATCGCTTAAGGAGAGTGCAGAAAATATCCGTGATCAGCCAGCACAAAAAGACGAGATGCCACCAACCAACAAGAACAAAAGCGTGAGCGACGCCAATGCAATGAACACGACGCCAATAAGCACGATACAAGAAGCATTGCTTTATAAAAATGAAAAGAAAAAATCTAAATTCACCGTGGAGGTAGAAGAGCGCGAGGAAAGCGGAAAATCGAGAGTCCGAATAGACATTTGGGAAATAGACGACAGAACGGCACCAAAATGTGATGCTGCCGTTACACCTCCGAGCCCGGCGCATAGGAGGCAATTCTCAACTCCGAGAGGACCCACTACTCAAGGCGGGCAGAATTACCCGTCGCCCAACCTTACATTTGGGGATGAGATACCCTCGTTCAACCGGTCCCTAGACAATCAATTTCTACAAGATTACAGGTCCCCGGAGGAATTTTATCGCATTACGCCGGCTTGCGATAGTGACGTAAGCATGAGGTCGGCCACTAAAAACCCCCCGGTGAACTATTATTTGAACATAGCGAGGACACAAAGCCTAGATGATTTAATTAGGAATTATCGACAAACTGAGGAAAGAGTACCCGAGGGAAGACAATATCGAACACTCGAACCTCTCAACTTACCCAATGCGAATTTAAGAGAGGAGACTGACAAGGAAAGGATACTTGGTGTCCGCCTCCGATTTTCATGAAACTTCGCATATGAGTAGAGTGTTAAGAAATATTCGACACGTATTTTTTTTTATCTGCGCAAAAACATATCTGAGGTGTGAAAACCGCTCTTAAAGTTCACCTCCAAAAATGTTTTTTTTTTTAATATCTCAAGATGGAATTGAAAGATTTTTAATGAAACCAACACCTATTTATTTCTTATGAAAAGTCGAGTTTTTCGGCACAGTTTTAATGCTGGGGGGTTGCAATCCCTAGTTTTTATAAAGGTAAATATGATATTTTACCTTGTATTTTTGACATAAAAATGTTTTAATGAGCTAAATTTGATTAAAAATTGCCATTCTATAAAGAAAATTGAAAATTATAGTTGACCTGTTTCGAGATTTAAAAATAAAAACACGTTGACGGGGTGAATTACCCCTAATTTAATTAATCACCTTTTTGTTAGTGTCTGTCTCCGGTTTTCATGAAACTTTGCAACTGGTTAGAGTATCGAAAAATCTTTGACACGTATTTTTTTGTATCTGTGGAGAAAGACATCTGGGGATGAAAACCACCCTTAAAGTTCACCTCCAAAAACAGTTTTTTTAATATCTCGAGATGGAATCGGAATTTTTTAAGGAAACCAACACCTATTTGTTTCTTATAAAAAGACGAGTATTTGGACGCAGTTTTAATGATAAGGGGTTGCACCCCCTATTTTTATGGGGATAAACATAATTTTTTCACCCTGTTTTTAAAAGAACAAAGTTTTGACGAGCCATATTTGATAAAGAAATGCCATGTTGTAAAAAAAATTAGAAATTATAGTTGACCTATTTCGAGGTTTAAAAAAACACATAGAAGGGGTGAGCTACACCTATTTAGTTACTTATCTTTTAGTGATTCAAAAAAATTAATCACAACATTCCTTTGGATTTTTAATTTTGTAATGCTTATTTCAAATCATATTTTATGTAAAATACTAAAATTGGCTACTAAAATTTAATACATTAAATGAAAATTTGCAAGAAAATTTTTATCGAGTATCTGTTTTTGTTTATGAAATTAATGATGAAATTATTTATAAACAAAGAATTTTTCTGGGTAAAATTCTATTAAAAATTCATCTTTTTTTACATTATATTAGGATAATATTTCATTTTCCGTATTGACACTTGTATTGTTGATGTCATAAAAATTTTAGTTTTTTTTTATCAACGAAAGTTTCATTTTTACCGAAATATGCAATATAATTATAATTATATTAATAGTACATTCGCTCGTGCAAAAAGTCACACCAGCTAAATAATCGACTTACGCACTAGTTTCGAACGGTATTTTATACCACGAGCGCCGAAAAATCATATCAAAGTTGTGATTTTGAGGTTAGAGTGGTATAAATTTACATTACAATTTTCAATGTCATCACGCTTCTACGAAAATTTTTTTTGCGACGACATTTATATAAATATTGGTAAGTTACAAATAAACTTTATATATGAGATAATTCTCGAGTAAACAAGAGATATTTTTATTCGACTGTGGTCAGTTTGTAGTGTTTCTTTGTATTGACTACACGCTAGTTACTAAGCTGATTGCATAGTGTTGGTGTTTATACAATTGTTTAAATTGATATAATTATACATTTTATTATATACTCTTGAAAAAAAAATTTTAAATTACGCATTGAGGATACAGAAAATATATTCATAAAAAGGGCTTGTAAGTATTGCTATTATATTTTTAGTCATATGGGCGAAACGTTTAAACAAATAAGAAGTTTCTTGAAAAAAATAAAATAGTTTAAATATTAAAATGATATCTAAAGTCAAATAGTAGTTCGATTAAACGAAGTGATATAATGTTAATAGGATTATAAAAACGTGAAAAGAATATAATGATTCTCATAATGTTCAATTTATTAATATACCCATGATAAGAAGAATATTTGTAAAAAAACATCGACTTGTTTTCATTTTTTTTCTAGAGTTAATAGAACTTTGTAACGGGATGGCTAGGGGGGGAAAATCCCAACAAGCCACAGGCCAGCGATGCCCTAGAACACGGTGCCGCGCGTATCAGACTAAAATGACTTGCCCGGGGATCTGCTCCTGGAATCCCGAAAACAACGCGAAGATGGTACACGAACTTCGCTTTCCAACTAATTGGATCGCTGAGTGAAAAGCGCGCACTCGAAGAGTAAAGCGCGCGGCCGCTATACTTAGATATGAAAACGACCGGCGGAGTCGTTTTCCCTCGGAGGCGGCGGTATCCGGGAGAAGGGCAGGTTGTAATGAACAACGCGACGAGTAACTATATATCACAGTATATTAAAATCACTAATAACTACAAGCATAACGCATGTGCTGATTAGAACAAATATGAGTTAGTTCGCGTGCGACCGTTAAGATTCAAACGCGCGAACGATACGGCGCGCGGCGAAGCTGCTAATTTCGCGCACGGTGTTAAAGTACGGCGGGCTGACACACCCCCGCACGTACACGGTACATAAAGCTTGCACGGGGCGATTTCCGTGCGAGCCTTTACAATAAACCCGCGAGAGGAGAGTAGAAAACTTACGTTAGGAAGGAGTAGCCGGTGTACTCGGCTCTCTCTCGCTCTTCGTCGCTCGCACAGCAGTTGCGCTCTCTTTCTCTCTCTCTCTTGCTCGCTGGGGCCTGATTCTAAATTTGTCTCGACGTCGAGACACATCAAATCCGGAGCTGTAGACCAATCAGGGAGCTCCTTTAAAAGGAAAAGCAGTTGTCTCGAGGCCGAGACACATTTAGAATCAGGCCCCTATATTGGGTCGGTAGGCGGGCTGGCTGCCGGCTCCTCGCTCGCAGTCTCGTGCGGCTCACGCGGCTCGGGATCGCTCTCTCTCTGTCTCTCTTTCGCACGTACACACTCTACTCGGCGCCTCCACTACACTCGCGGTAACTATAAAAAGATAGGACGGCGCGGACGAGGTAACTTTTGAGAGACACGCTGGAGAGAAGTTCTCGGCACGATGGCAGACACCAAGATGGCTGCCGTGACTCGCATAAAGCCGTAGCAGCTTCGCGGGTACGCGACGGGCATATTACGCGTCGCAAGACCGTTCTAATCCGATCAGGATGCTCGCGCCCCCGGTGAGCATGCCTTTTCGGCGCGGGTAATTCGAATCTCGAATTACCTACCTCGCGCACGCGTTACACCCCCCGCCAGACGCTGCTTCGGGGACCGCGAGCAGCTCTGCCATCCATGGCCGTTGTCGTACCTATACGTAGGGTGGCAAGGCTTTAGTAGAAGGAGGTTCTAAAAGGGAATTACGACGAATTGGAGTCACTGGATTTTCTTTTTTTTTTAATTTTTATTAAAAATTGGGGCCTGGGTCGGATCATCTCCTTTTTTTCCTTTTGCGGCCCGAGCCGCGCCGGCGTCAACTTCCGGCGCA
Organism: Torymus aiolomorphi; assembly: GCA_036365515.1. Lineage (NCBI taxonomy): Eukaryota > Metazoa > Arthropoda > Insecta > Hymenoptera > Torymidae > Torymus > Torymus aiolomorphi. The sequence continues at coordinate 139,666,602 of CM070874.1, forward strand.
CAGTGATGGGCTCGCGCCGCCTCCTCTTCGGAGACTCGGCTGGTGCCTCTTCTTGAGGCCCGATCCCGCTCTCCTCCCGCTGCTCCTTCGGGGGATGAGGTCGCCGGAGCGGGGACGGACCGGCGCCTGTGTCGGCCGGCCTTGAAGGTCCCATTCTGGGCTCCGGTGCCTCTATCTCCTCAATCACTAGGGTGGAGGACTCTTCCACTGGAGGAGGTTTCAGCGTCGCCGCATCTATCCCCTCCACCACCTGCTCCAGGAAGTCGATGACGGCGGGGTCAGGTTGACACTGGATTAATCCAGCGATCATCCGCTTCGCCGTCTCCACTACCTCTGGAGTCAGGCCTGGCATATCCAGCAACAGGAAAATTGATCCCGGAAAGAGGTGAGTATGAGGATCGGAAAACAAGGATGAACACGGGTTAGTACGGACGGCACAATTTCTGGACGATACAGTTAGCGCTTTTTGGACGCTCGGGTTCGGCGGGGGCTAATTGGCCCGACAGCAGTAGTTGCAGGCTTCTTCTTCGAGCCCTTTGGCCTCCCTTGGCCTCTCTCGGACTCTGTTGGACCGACCACACGCGAAGGTCGTCCGTCGCTCGCACGCTTTCCTGGCCTAACTAATAGCGCGGTCTTACGAGGTGGACCGCGCCTCTTAGCCGTCGCCCGAGGCTGTACATCCCCTGGCTAACTCTGTTGCTCGCTGGCACATTACGTTCGGCTGAAGAGTCCCTCGGTGGTAGCGACTGTGCTACTTCTTGATTACTTTTATCTAAGTAGTTCTTGGGCTCTTCTGCGGAGACGTATCGTTTGAGTTGCTGCGCATGGACGGGCCGTATCGTCCGACCATCCTCACCTTGGATTTCATAGGTGTTTTCGCCTAGAATATTCGCAATCGTGTAGGGCCCCGCGTACTTCGGGGCTAATTTGGCAGAAATCCCCTCAGCTGCTGAGGATAGTAGCTTATTCTTTCTCCATACACGATTGCCTAGACAGAATTCTGAAGGTCGATGATGAGCGTCATAATATTTGGCTTGTCTCGCCTGCTCCGCTTGCGCGTCAGCCGCCACCCGAACGTGCAATTCGCGGAGATCGTCCATGCGGGCCACCCAATTATTTATCGCCTCTTGCTGCCCTTGCTCTTCGGCTAACCTGTCTTCCTCCCGCCTTTGTGTCTTCGGTGGTTCAGGCTGTCGGCCGTAAATGAGCATGGCAGGACTTATCTTGGTAGAGCTGTGGTCTGCCGTATTATACGCGAACGCCAGCTCGTTCAGATGCTCATCCCAGGACCGGTGATTATCCTCAGCGTAAGATCATGGTCTTCACGGTTCGGTTCACACGTTCGACGGGGTTGGCTTGAGGGTGATATGGTGGTGTAAACGTGTGATGCACGTTTCTCTCCTTTAAGAATGCTTCTAAGGGTGCATTCTTAAATTCGGTCCCATTATCGAAGAGAAACACCTCGGGGACACCGAACCGCAGACATACTCGTTCGTTGAGCCCTTTTATCACCGATTTGCCATCTGCCCTTTTTATCGGAATTACTTCCATCCAGCGTGTGAACAGGTCCTGGAAGATGAGAATGTATTCGTGGCCGTTTTAGGGAGAATGTATTCGTGCTTGGTTTTAGGGAGTGGTCCCATAATGTCGCTGGCCACGATTTGCCATGGACGTTCAGTAATGCGAAGTCTCATGAATCCTGCTGGAGCGCGCTGTCCGACTTTGCACTGCTGGCAAATTTGGCACTGGTTCACATATCTGGCCACATCTCGAGGCATGTGTGGCCAATAATACTTCCGCCTTACTCTCTCTAGAGTTTTCTCACGGCCCAAGTGTCCAGCAGTTGGAAAGTCATGGCATTCTCTCAGTACTTTGCGTCGCTTTTCGTGAGGGACTGCTGGTTCTTCTTCCTCGAACATCCGTGAAAGGGCATCTGGGACATTGTTCAACGAGTCCTTTCGATGTTCGACCGTGAAACTGTGGTTCTGCAGCTCCAAAGCCCACCTAGCTAACCCGCCGGTCGGATTTTGGAGGTCACGGAGCCACTTCAAGCTGCTATGGTCCGTGATAACCTTGAACTGGTAGGCCTCTATATACGGATGGAACTTTTTAATTGCCCAGAGAATTGCTAGACATTCTCGTTCCGTCACGCTATAATTCCTCTCGGCTGCGCTCAGAGTTCGACTCGCGAACTCTAGGACTCTTTCATCGCCGTCAATTATTTGGTATAGCACCGCTCTCAGACCTGTATCGCTCGCGTCAGTTTGCACCACGAACTGTACGTTAGATACCGGTCTGTGTAGAATCGGTGCAGAAGCTACTAGCGCTTTTAGCTTTTGTAAGGCCTCTGCTTGTGCTGTTGACCACACATATTTCAGATCCTTTTTCATTAATTCGGTCAGTGGTTCAGCAATTGTGGCGAAGTTCGATAAAAACTTTCTATGCAACGAGGCCATTCCTAAGAAGCGTCTCAGCTGACGGAGGTTTTTCGGTACCGGATACTCCATAATGGGCTTTATTTTCTCGGGGTCTGGCTTAAAACCATCTCTATTTACTATGACCCCGAGATATTGGACCTCATTGCAACAGAAGACGCTCTTTTCGCGATTTATTGTGAGGCCCGCGTCCTGTATCCTGTCCAGAACTCTTTCTAGAACCTCTTTATGCTCCTCGAATGTCTCTGTGACTATTATTATATCGTCGAGATACCAGTAAGCAAAAGTTTCGAGTTCGGGGCCAATGACTTTGTCAATCAGCCTCTGGAAGGACGCTCCAGCATACGAAAGACCGTAGGGTATTCTCATAAATTGGAAAAGCCCTTTGCCTGGCACGGTGAAGGCCGTAGTCTCTTTGGACTCCGGACTAAGTGGTACCTGGTGGTACGCACTGCTTAAATCCAACGTGGAGATGTATCGCGCTTTCTGCAGTTTGTGCAAGATACTTTCCATGTATTGTAACGGGTATGCGTCTGGCCTTGACGCTGCGTTCACTTTTCTGAAGTCCACGCAGAAACGGAACTTCCCGTTGGACTTACGTACCATTACCACTGGACTTGACCTGCCACTTGTCGAGGGTTCTATTATTCCCGCGACTAGTATTTCCTCCACCTGTTTGTGCATCTCTTCCTCGAGTTTCTGAGATACCGGGTAGTACTTCTGTTTAATGGGTATTGTAGATCCGAGGTCTATTGCATGCTCGATCCACGAAGTACCCCCTAGTGGTACCAGGCTGTTACCGATCAGCTGAGATACTAAAACTTCTACCTGTTTGCGCTGTTCTTCTGTTGGGTCCGCCAACCCTATAGCTGATACGGACACGGTGTTATTTGCGGTTATGGCGGCTACTTCTAACTTTACGCTTGCATCGTCATCCTTGAGATGCAGCGTGTTATCTGTGGGGTCTAAGACAGCGCTAAACTTCTTAATGAAGTTTACCCCCAAGTAGCATTCCGTATCTAGATCTGGCATTATTGCGACGCGCACTTCTTTGCACACGCCAGCCACGACCATGGGCAGATACACATAGCCAACCACTGCTATGCTTTGCTCGTTTGCCACCCGTGCCGTTAGGCCGCTGGCTGGGATTAACTCTTTTCCACAGGCCGTAGCGAGCTGTAGGCCTATGGAATTCATCCCAGCCCAGGAAGCTCCGGTATCGAAGAGCGCTCGTAGCCTGTAACCGGCTACACCTACATGAAGCCACCATCGCGAGCAAGTTTCTTGGTTGACTTCATTCGGTTGAATCGCGCGCAGTTCTTCGCTCTCCACTCCAGACGATTGGACCGAGTTACCCTCGGTCTCTGTGAGAGAGCTGGGGCGGGTATGTGGTCGTGTTTACCTGCCCCCCTGCCCGTTTCCCTGTTGGTTTCCGGCAGCATTGGGCTTGTTGCCTCCCTTTTGCTCATATCCGGGTTCCCTTCGGTACTCTTGCCTTTGTGGGGGTTCGTTATTTCTTGGACTTTGCGGCCTAGCCTGGTGGGTCGAGCTACTACCCCCACTAGGCTGGTTTGTAACTTGCCCGCCCTCCCGCCGCCTATTTTCCCAGTTACCCTTCATCTTAGGTTTTCTGGTTGGCGGCGGGCTAGGCTTTTGCCCCTTCTCGTCGGTGCTTTTCTTTGTCAAGGCCGATAAGCATTCGGCCATGACCCGACGGAACATAGCCTCGAGGCTCTCTCGAGGCTCGTGCTGTTGGTGCTCCATCGCCGCCACACTTGGATTCTGCTTTTTCCGCTGATCCGTGGGCGGCTCTGTCGGCACGTAGGCAAACTCTGGCATGTATCTGCGCTCGGGCGGGGGGCGAGTGATGTACCTTATCTGCTGCGAGCGCTAATTCGGCTTCCCGGGCCAGGTCCAGGAGCCCTCGGTAATCCGTAATTTGATTTGTCATTACCATCTTTTGCAGTTCTGGCCGCATGTTCCGGTGCAACATGTCTAACTGTTGAGCGATGCTAGGCACCGGAACCAACTTTAGGATCATGGCTTGTAGATTTACCACGTAATCACGCGTAAGTTCATTTCTGCCTTGAGTCCTCGCGTTTATTTCCGCCATGACGCGCTGCTGATGTCCCCTGTTCCCGCCATACATGCGCGTTATGGCCTCTATGAAATCTGGCCACGATCGCCATGTGTGGCGATTACTCCGGTACCAGCTGGCTGCTACCACAGTTAGGAGCTCTGACAACGACGAAAGCACCTCGTCGTGTGTCAGATTAGCTAGAGTTCTGCATTCCTCTATTCTTGTGAGGAATAACTCGACGCTCTGCTCCTTTGAGGACCCTGAGAACCTGATGTGCCATTTTCAGACTATCTGGCCAACATCACGGTTCGTCTGCTGAGGCAAATACGTATGCCTCTCAGACGGGCCCTGGGTCGCACCATTCCTATTCTGGCGCTAGGAAGAATTGCTGGTATCATTCCTCCCAGCCTCTGTTGGGAACTGGAGACTCGGGCTGCTGCGGTTAAACTCCGCATACGTGAACGTGTCTTGGAAGTTCACATGCGGTGATCCTCGTCTACGGCCCGTGCTTGGGGGTTGAACTCCCTCCAAGTGCGTACTTGACGTTGGATGTCGAGCTCCTTGAAGTATTCGTACATTCTCTTTAACCTCTTCAACCTCTTCGACGAGTGTTTTGATCACCGCCAGTAGCTGCTCCGATAATATATTGTCTCCGACTACTATCTCGGCGGTTCGCGACTCACGCTGTCGCGGCCACTCTAGGTTTTGCGACTGCGGCGGGTTTCGCGATTGCTGCCAGAACCCGTGCTGCCCATTTCGTGCCAACAAAGACTCTTCTTCGTAGTTGCGCTGGTATTGTCGTTGCCTGCGCTGCTCTTCTACGAGCACTTGCTGCCCCTGCTGCTGCTCCTACTCTTGTTGCTGTTGCTGCCGTCGCTGCTGCTCCATCTGCTGTTGCTGCCTTTGCTGCTGCTGCATTTACTGCAGCTGCAGTTGCTACTGCTGTATTTGCTGCTGCTGCAGTTGTTACTGTTGGAGCTGTTGCTGTTGAAGCTGTTGCTGTTAAAGCTGTCCCTCGGCTTCGGCTGGAGATGTCCCGGTGGGTGCTGCAGAGCTCAATATCTCTGTCCCGGAACCCTCCTGGCCGTTTGCCTCTTCCGCTGGCTCCACCCCTGCATTATGTGCTTGTTGTGGAACGTTCATCCTCCGAAACTCCGAGAGTTTCTGCATCACTATCGGGTCATCAAGGAGCATTATGAACGGGTGCGGGTGGTCTGGGTCAGTATTGGGATCCACAATAGTCGACCCAGATTTGTTCATCAACGTTAAGTCGATGAACGCTCTTCGGGAATGCTCGCGTTTAGCAAACACTTGCTGCTCCGACAGCTCCGGCTCTGGCACGAAATCGGCGGCACCATAATCGCCCATAAGCCATTTGATCACTGTCAGCATATCTACTGACTGCAGATCTGACTGCTGTAGACCAAGGGCTTGCATGGCCTCGATTATTTCCTCTTCGGGCTGTGTATGGCCCAATTGAGTATCGCAGATTCCGCATATTGCGATGATCGGGCCATGGTGTCATTTGGCTGTGCGCTTTCTCACGAACTTATTTTACTAGCGCGAGTAGTATCTGTATTAATGGCAGAGAGAGTTTGCCTATTCAACCCGTGAGCTAGCTTTTTCAAGGCGAACCCGTGTTATTTTCTAAGAGCTACGGCGGTGCTCTTAACCTCGATAATGCACGAGGGTTTCCCGTACGCGGCTCTAAAAGAACAAAAGCTATTTTTGTAATTAATTACTGTTTGTAATTAATTACGCTCAACTACTCGCACTTGTAATTTTAAAATAAATATATGTGAAAATATATATATATATATATATATATGTGTGTCGAAACGGACAATATCACAAAAAAAAACACAAAAAAATAAATACAATTTTCACCTAAAAAAAATAAAACACAATTTTAAAGTTCGAGGGGATTTTTGCGCTCGAGTTTTTACTCGGGCGCACAGTCAACTTTTTGTTCCGAGAGTGCCTGCCGACTTTCTCTCGATTTTCTACTAACAGCATGAGAAAAGAAAAAAAAATTTCGAGTCGAGAAAAAAATTAATTAAAAAAAATTAATTATCGCTTAAAAAAATTTTTTGTCGTTAAAAAAAAATTTTAATTGTTATTAAAACAAAATTATAATTGTTAAAAACAATTACCTAACGCACAAAAATTTCGCGATCAAGATCTCTCCTCGTCGGCACTCTAGGTCGATGGTTATTGGCTATCGCTCGCCTAACCTCTCGACCGCACTCTCGCAACAGCACGGCTGTGTCACGCACACGTACACACGCGCCTACGAGCTGCGGCACGAAGAGCCTTTCTTTGCAGCTTACACTCAGCTACGCTGCTGAGCTTCTTCGCGCCAAGCTTCGCCGCGAATCACGTACGCGCCGCGGGTCCTTCTCTACCCCCAAAACGTTGTGGCGCCAGTTGTAACGGGATGGCTAGTGGGGGAAAATCTCAACAAGCCACAGGCCAGCGATGCCTTAGAAAACGGTGCCGCGGGTGTCGGACTAAAATGACTTGCCCGGGGATCTGCTCCTGGAATCCCGAAAACAACGCGAAATTCATAATTTATGTGTACGAATATATGTGTGTTTATTATAGGAGGTTTAAAGTGATAAGCTACTAAAAAACTGTCCACAATGTATTTAACCAATGTATTTAATATTTAAAGGAACTGAGCAGTGAATTCAATTATTGTAGATAGGTGCCTGTGCTTTGTATTATGTTCTTCATACTACGTCTCCTCTTGTCTAAAGTAGTTCTTGCCTACTTTTGTAAAAAAATATACATAGATTTATTTTACTATAAAAAAATTTGTCTTTTATTGCCTTGAATTTTGTTATTTTTTATAGTAAATAAAATATCTCATATTTATTTTCAAAATAATCGTTTCTTTTTTATTATAAGTAAAGTAATGTTAAAAAAATAATTAGTAATTACGAACTATTTATTAAATTATGCAGAAAACCCATAATACCCCACGATCGTGCTCATGATCCATGAAGCCCCATCTTCCCCTACATATAGATGGCGCACGCGATGGTAAGAATTGAAGAATCTTCTTTTCAGGGATAACCATAGATCAATTTATTTTGGAGCACGTTTTGGGGTCTTGAAATCTGAAATTGGAGCTGTTTTGTAGTACATATACTACGTTATTAACATTTGCAAGATGTTTATGGTTAGCTTAATTAGCTTAATTAATAAAGTAAGTATCGCATACACAATCTGTATACATACGTAATTATAACCTTTTCTGAATTATTTTATTCATGATAATAACTTAAAAATATGTAGAAGCATAGTAATTGATTAAATAGGAAATAAGGGTATATTACTCATATATTAATGTAAAAAATTCAAGTAAACACAATCATGTTATTGTTTCAATTATACTTTTAATTTTAATGAAACAATATCAATTGAGAACCTCAAAACGAAAAGATTACATTCCGCCAGAATCATGCGTCATTCAATACACAACTTAAATAATCTCTAATCAGCTTTTTTCTTAAATAGGTATGTTGAATCTGTAAAAATTATTTGCATTTACTAAATATATTTCAAAATTTATTATGATAATGTAACCTAATTTAAATATTGTTGCCAATTACCTTCATAAAATTACTTATTTTTTGTATTCCCATCTTGCAAATTTGGCTGCTGATCGAAAATTTCCAGTTGCTTTATCACATACTCCATACATTCATTTTCATACCCTGGTGGAATTTTATTAACAGCAGCAGTCAAATGCCTTTTGTAATCAATTGAAACCTCATTAGTAGTGGTTTTAGTGTTTGTAGATACTTCTTGTTGAGCTTGTTGAGTAATAATCTTTTTATTCACATTGTCTAAGGTTTCGATGAATTTTTTTCCCAGCAGTTTTATATTTTCATCATCTTCAGCCATGACCTTCATTTTTTTCTTTGCAGACTCATCATATTGTGGGACACGTAATGATTTCTGCAAAGGAATCGTTGACTTGGATGTACTGCAGGAAGGATCGCTAAGGGTGCAGTGCCCAAATCTTGTTGCAGATCTTACAGCAGAACTAGCAACATCCTTTGATGGTGTCCTTTCAATTGCTGTTGCAGCTGAGGATAAAATATTGTTTATTATAGTTATGAATACCTTTTCCTTTACTGTTGCTATATGTCTGACATATGTCTTCATACTTTGGTAAGAAACATCTGGACAACTAACGAGCATTTACAATGAATAGCATTTTTATTCAATATTTAATAATAATATCTTTTTTTTAAACTTGCTAGATGTTGTAGATCCTAAGGACAGCTCAATGCTTGACAATGTTGCCCTATGCTGAAGTGCAGGCTTCAAAAACATTAACCGTTCATAGTACGGAAAATTGTTGTTTGTAGCACCCGAGCCTGATCCTGCCTTGTTGTCTTGAGCCAATTGTATTTTAAAATCTCTAACTAGGCCTTGCCATGCCTTTATAATTTCAGGTACTGAAATGGTACATGTAAATAATTTAAATTATAAGGTTAACTTATACCGAAAGAAAAAAACCTTTTTTAACCTGTTTTTTTAATATCTAGTTCATTCAGATATGTAGAAAGTATCATTAGTTTATCCAACTTTTGAACAGTAATTGAGTAATTGTCTTATATTTTGTCGTAAAGAGTCGGATTATTCATAAAGAAATTTATCAGAAGATCATAAAAAATACCTTCTTGTTCATTTGTTAAATTGCTCATTTTTATTTTTTTATTAACGTAATTAACGTAATAATTATATGACAATTGTTATTAATGTAATAAAAGTACCAATTAATATTATTACTGCTTTTAGTATCAAGAAACTATGACTTTTCAGGATCAACTGCAAAGGCCTACTGAATACGCGAATGTCATTCGAACGTCTCTCTTTGTTTTAGCGCATCGACTGCTCTAACGACATGTCATCAGATTCTTGTTTCAACTAGATTCGACAACAACACATTATATTAACGTAGGCGTTTGTTAATATTACCCTAATTAGCTATGGATGCGGTCAAAAAAATTATCGTCAAAATGTTGATTCGAAATGACTGTAACAATTTTATATTAGACGAAAAAGAGATGAAACACGGAAACCAAGACTTTATTAACAGTTTTTTTCAAACTGTACAAAAGAAATTCAGGAAAAATTAAACAAACATGTCGAAGATAATTGAATTTATGATAGTTTCTTTTACATTCATTGTTGTAAATATATTATATAATATTATTATTTTTAATTTCAGTGGACGACATCAAATCATTGTGGTATAAAATGCGCAAGAAATTCGTGGAAATCAATCTTAAAAAATCTGATGGTAAAACTGTTACTCCTCCTGTACAACATTTTTATGAATATTTAATATTCTTAGAGGACCACATCTCACACAAAAGCTGTGATGTCTATAAGACCCCGAATAAAAAGGAAATTTTGTATAAAAGATATGATGAATTGGTGGGAAATACATACGAAAATGAAGATGATCCTGATTTTGATAACGTAGTTGATGTGAATGATGCAACTGATAAGATAAATAATAAAAATATTGATGATTTAGATAGACTTGTTGATTTCCCAGACGCATCTGATATTTTCAAACTGAACGATGACTCAGATACAAAAAATTTAGAATTTCTTGAAGAATTTGAAGATATTGTTGTGAATTTGTTATCAAACACAAAAAAAATGAAGAAGTTAACAATGGAGAGGTCAACGATGGAAGGATCAATAATACTGTCAAAAAATCCCATAATCTAATCGACAAATCTGCAGAAGTTAGCAAATGCCATGTTAAAGATAATATGAATCGAGCATTCAATCCATTATTCAGTTCATTGTTTGATGACCCGCAGAAAACAGAAACTCATTTTGCAACTTTAAGAGCAAAAATGAAAAATTTCTTTTGCATTTAAAAAATCATTTAGTTGAAGAAGCTGTACAAATATTACATGCAGCATTAATGGAATCGACAAGTAAAATATTAAAAGAACTTCGCTTTCAAGTTATAGTTCAGGCTATAGATAATTTTGTTGAAAATTTGTCAAAATAGTTAATAATACGATCTACACAAAAACAATATACTCAAGCATGGTTTAACTTTTTTATTTAAAAATAAAATACAAATATGTTCAACAAATTTGTACTTCTTGGACTCGGCCGATCCAAGGAAAAACGTGAACTCGACCGACGCTAGGAAATGAAGTCGTCCAGCGCGGAGTCAACTTAACTGTACATGCGGCCATTTTGATACAGTCTCGCTCCGCATGTGATCGGCGTAGAGTACTTGGTTTCACTTGCAGTGATACACCATGATCAACTACAGGAGTGCCTACATGTTTTATCACAGTATAGCCATTTATATACATATATTTTGAAGATTTTGTTTGGCTTTCAAGTATGCTATCTAGTTATTTTTCTGTGGTATCTTGAAGAAAAAGGGACAAACAAGAGTATATATTGAAATTAAATTTAACTAGTTTGTACTGGTACTTTTGCCTTGCTGAATACCACCATTGTTTCATTTTAATAAGTTAGATACAAGTAGTAACCATGGACGCAGCGTGCGCTAATCAGAAGACACTTGCGGTGAAGATACAGATTACCTTCAAGAACTTTAAGAAGGAAGGTGCCACCAATATGACTAGAGGAGCTTGTGAGGTTAGGATGGGTATGATTAACCGAACATTTGATACTATAATGAATAATCATCAAGGAATTTTAGAAGCTGAGTATTATAGCGCAGAGCACGCTTATATCAAAGAGGATCTAATGGAGCAGATTGAGAATGTTTATCTCAGAATTTTAGGAGAATTTAAGGAATTTCTCATAAATAAAACACATGTTGCAGCCACTACATTGGGAGAAGAAAACAAAACCACAGTCGTGTTTCCTGAGTTACAACAGGCTCGAATTAAACCAATCGAATTGCCTGTGTTCTCTGGCAAGTCAAACGAATGGAGTAAATTTAGGGATTTATTCCAATCGACAGTTATGAAAAATACACAATTTTCTACTGATGTGAAGTTCTTCTACCTACAAACGCATGTCACTGGAGAAGCAGCTGAATTGATTTTAGGGATTCCAGTCGATGGAATCAATTTCGATCAAGCTTGGAAGGTACTGACAGATAGATATGAAGATAAAAGACTTCTTGTCAGTACTCATCTTGCTGCAATATTTTCATTGAAGACAATGAAGTCTGATACTTCAACTGAACTTAAGCAACTTATGATCGGCACCATAAACCCCTTGCTTGCTCTGGAGGCTTTAGGTAGACCAACTGATAACTGGGATGATCTAATCATATACTTGATAGCTAATAAGCTTCACTCACAGTCAAGAGCATTATGGGAGACATCGTTGGAAGAAACAACAAATTCTCCATCGTTTATGAAACTCAAAAAATTCATGCAAACCCGTCTTAAGACATTAGAGGCAATTGAAAATGGCAGTAAGGTATCGCGTCACAATTTGATCAAGCCAACTCATCTAGTAATAAAGTTAAATTTATACCAAAACAGAATTGGATTGCTAAGTCAGTCCATTCAACGCAAGTAAATATAACAATTAGAAGGAGAGTCTGTCCAATCTGTCAACAAAATCATGGTTTGATGACTTGTGATCAGTTCAAGATTAATAAGCCGGAAGAGAGAAAGGAGATAGTCAAGAAACTTAACCTATAAACAAATCGTGAAAATTCGATATTTGAGGGCCAATCCGTGGAATATGGAGTAAAATAAAAAAATCCATATAAATTACATTCAGCAACGTTTCGCCAGCAAGGTTCGCTGGCCTTATCAGGCTATTATTTATTCCAAACAAAAACAACAAATAAATATTACAAACACAATACAAGACTTTCGATGAAGAGCACAAACTTTTCTCACCAGTAAATTTAATTATTAATTATATAACATAATGATATTCGGAAGTGGAAGGAAAAACGACTTCCACTGCCACCGTCAATGTTTTAAACTGCGAATGAAAACCAACTGCCGTTGTCTTATATACAGTCAACGGCGTTGGTGTATTTATTCTTGAAAAGGTTATTAAGCTTCTTGTACGTGTGGCTCAGTGATTGTGTGTCTTCTTTTCTATTGAGAGTGTGTTTATACATGTTAATGTGAAGCATCTCGGAAATAAGTCGCTTATTATAATTCTTTTCTCTATCCAAAATTTTTACATTATTCCAATCAAACTTATGGGTACTATTTTCAACAATATGTAGTGGAACGGGTAGTAATTTATTTTTGCACTTTTCATGTTCAGATATTCTTTCTTTCAATTTTCGTTTTGTTTCGCCAATGTAACATGCCGAACAATCCTTACAATCAAACTTATACACTACACCCTTTTCATCCCATTTTTCCGATTTATCTTTGCCGAGCTTAATTATGTCTGCGAGACTATGATTGACCAAAGGCACAGTGCGAATATTGAATTTTTTTAATGAACCAGCAACCTTATTAAAAAACTTATCATGATAAGGAATTGCTAAAGAACCTAACGGCTCTTTATGATTAATATTCCGTTTTAGAGTTGGAATTCTTATTGAACGGAGTCTATTGTTTATGCAGGAAACTATAAATTTTAAAGGGTAATCATTTTCTAATAATGTTGTTTTTATTCTGTTTATATTTTGAGTATGAAACCTTTCATCTGAAAGTGATATGGATCTATCTATTAAATTTTAAATAATATTCCGTTTTTGCTGGATTGTGTGGTTCGACTTAAAATTCAATAATCTACCCGTACATGTCGGCTTTTGGTACCAATTTGTGATTAGTTTATTTTCAATCTTAATAATTGATACGTCTAAGAAATTAATTGAATTATTTTCTTCAACCTCATGTGTAAACTTTAAGTTCTTATTGTATTCATTAAAGACTTTTAATACTGTTCCCACCTGCTCATTATTCGCTAGAACTTGCTATTATATTCAACTTTTAGTTTTTTTATACATTCTATTTCTAAATCTTCCATTACAAGGACAGCAAAAATTGGCGAAATCGGTGATCCCATTGGTGTGCCGAAAATTTGTTTATAAATTATGTTATTGAAAGTGAAATAATGTTGTCGAAAAGAAATTTTGTAATATCGACTATTTCATCAAACGGAATTTTACTCTTTTTATGTATCTGTGTATATCTTATATCTAAACTCTTCAATACTAACTCACAAGGTATATTAGTAAACAAAGAGCTGACATCGAGTGAAAGCAAACTAAAGTCAGCTGGTACGTTTATATTCGAGATTGCCTCTTTAAATTCAAAGCTATTATTAACGCGTGACATAGGTGGTTTGATACATTTTTTAATTCTAAATATACAATTTTTGCAAGAAAATGAGTGGGACTATTGACTAGAGAAATGATTGGTCTTAATGGGGCATCAGCTTTATGGATTTTTGGTAATCCATATGCTTTTGCCAGTGTGGTATCGGTTTGTGTAAGATCCTTATTATAATAGTGTCGATTTAAAAATTTTATTTTCGTTCAAATTAGACAGGATTTTATGAACTTTAGATTGTAACGATCTAAGCGGGTTTCGTTTGAAAATATTGTAAGTGTGTTTATCATCAAAGAGTCTATTCATCTTTTCTTTGTAATCAATTTTATTCATACAGACTGTCAAATTTCCTTTATCTGCGCGAGTGAAAAAGATATTGCTGTTCTGTTTTAAGAAACTTTTCGTATCACCAAGTTTTTTAGCAAATTCTCTATCTTGTGAAGCGATATGTCGAACTTTTTTCATTTCATTTGTTAACGCGTTGGTAACAGATTCTCTGATATTATTCTTAACAGTATGACTAACATCGATTTTCCTTAAAGAATCTTCCACATTTTTAACTGTTACAACTACATCTTTCTTTGTCAAATTTTCTCTAACGTTATACTTAGGTCCTAATGATACAACATCGATGACATTTTGTGGAATTTGAATACCAGAAAGATTTTTTATCCATTTACTATTATCACAGTTTTTTACTGTATTTTTTTGTTGGCTTTTCATTACAATCTCAAATTTGCGATCAAGTTTTTTGGATAGATTGTTGAAAATTTTCTTACTTTTTTCTTCTGTATAATGTACAAAATTATTTTTCAATGTTACGTTTACCTTTGAATTCTTGATTACTCTACTAAGCGAATTTAGATTCTTATATAAAAAACTTTTATGTATGTGAATATCCTTAATTTCTAGTTTCAATAAAAAACGCGACTGTTCAGATTTAAAACGACGAAGTGCACTAATACAAAACTTACTTCTAAACGACAAATTACCGAAACGCTTGAACACATTATCTATGTGCCGTGGAGAAAGGTCACTGCTCCTGCATCGAAGTAAAAATTCACAGTGGGCATTTGACACCGCCAACTGATGTCTTAACTTGGTCCATAGTTTGAAAATCTTCGTTGCTTTGTAACCATGATTCAATGTTATTATTTTAAAAAATCTCCTTCCTGTGGGAGTCTGGTCATTTTTCAATCGTAGACCGTGATCCAATTTGTTTATTTGAACACCCTCTATTATTCAAAAAATCGTGAAAATTCGATATTTGAGGGCCAATCCGTGGAATATGGAGTAAAATAAAAAAATCCATATAAATTACATTCAGCAACGTTTCGCCAGCAAGGTTTGCTGGCCTCATCAGGCTATTATTTATTCCAAACAAAAACAACAAATAAATATTACAAACACAATACAAGATTTTCGATGAAGAGCACAAACTTTTCTCACCAGTAAATTTAATTATTAATTATATAACATAATGATATTCGGAAGTGGAAGGAAAAACGACTTCCACTGCCACCGTCAATGTTTTAAACTGCGAATGATGAGGCCAACGGACCTTGCTGGCGAAACGTTGCTGAATGTAATTTATATGGATTTTATTTTACTCCATATTCCACGGATTGGCCGTCAAATATCGAATTTTCACGATTTTTTGAATAATGGAGGGTGTTCAAATAAACAAATTAAACTTAACCTATGTTTCAATTGTTTTGCACCTCATCGCATTGCTAACTGTACTTCTAATTTCAGATGTCAAGAATGTCGTCGTAAGCACCATACAATGCTCCATTTTAACTAGCCAAACCACTCTAAGACTGCAGAGACAACATCTAATGTAAACAGCACATTAACCACGTCTACTGCAATAGTTGCAAATCAAGAAACCAGAAATAATGCCGGCCCAGATGGAGTATCAACCCATTTGACCACTCACTCAACCACGCAGCCAGAATTGATATTACTCGCATCTGCTTGGGTCAAAGTAGTAGGCCCTCACGGCGATACAATTTTAGCTAGAGCACTGATTGATCAGTGTGCTCAAGCCTCTTTTATATCTGAGTCTCTTTGTCAAAGACTTTTTCTTACGCATCATTCTGTTTCAATACCAATCCTGGGACTAGAAGGCAAACGACAGACAACCTGTAAATCTATGGTGGAGGTGCAGAACATGCCACGCTTTAAGTCGACGTTCAGCTTCTAGCTTCCAGCGTATGTTATGAAAGAGATGAGCCGATATAAGCCTTGGACACAGACTAAAATTGAAGATTGGAGACATCTATCAGGATTATTATTAGCTGATCCTGATTACTTAGGTAAGGGTCCCATTGAGCTGCTACTTAGCGCCTCAATTCATGCTAAAATAATAGAAGGGCAAGTTATAAAGGGAGCACCCAGACAGCCCATTGCCTCAAAATCGTTGCTTGGTTGGTTAGTTTCAGGAGACACTCAAGTTAAAAGCGAAATTTCGAAGCATCCAACTATTTTACATTGTCAAGCAGAGATAGATGTTAATGAGTTACTGCAGAAATTCTGGAATCAAGAAGAATTAGGATCGAAAAAACAACTGCTCACACCAGATGAGCAGATTTGTGAAGATCATTTTTGCAAAACCCATACTCGTTGTCCAGATGGTCGCTACCAGGTGAGACTACCTATCAAAGCCAATTGCAATAAAGTTACACTTGGAAATTCCTACGGACCAAGCAAAGCAATGCTTCAACGGTTGGAAAAACGTTTTCTTAAAGAAAACAAATTTAGTGAAGAATACTACAAATTCATGCTCGAATACGAGTCCCTAGGTCACATGAAACCTACCACAATAATGGAACTAGGTCACGATATAGATGAATGTTTTTTCTTACCACACCATGGAGTTCTAAAGGAAAGTAGTTCCATAACTGAGGTGAGAACAGTTTTTAATGGCTCTTTTAGGACTGATCAAGGATTGTCTCTTAACGACATATTATACGTGGGACAGAATTTATTACCAGAAATTAACCAAATGATTGTTCGTTGGATGAAGTATAAATTTGCATTTATCGCTGATGCTGAAAAATGTTTCAGGCAAATTAGAGTCGATAGTAGAGATCAAAATCTGCAATTAATTCTTTGGCGTCACTCATCATCTGAGCCAGTAACTATTCACAAGTTAACAACTGTTACCTACGGTACTGCACCTGCTCCATTTCTAGCTAATAGAGTACGGAAGCAGTTAGCTCTAGATGAGCGAGCTTCCTTTCCACTTGGTGCGCAAGTTTTGGACGAAGACACGTACATGGACGATATAGTATCGGGTGATTCGTCCCTTGAAATGGCTAAGAAAAAACAGTCTGAAATAATAGATCTTTGCAAGGTGGGCGGCTTCCACCTACGCAAATGGGTTGCAAATCACCCGGCGCTCATCGATGGGCTCCCGCCCGATAGTCTAGCCTCGGATTCATCCTCGTTATTTCAAAAGAATTCTATGTTCTCCGTTTTAGGACTGCATTGGCATCCAGTTGAAGATGAATTTGAGTTTAAAGTAAATGTCAGCAAGCACATTGGAAATTGGACTAATTGTAAGAGGACAGTGCTATCGCAAGTTGCTCGGTTATTTGACCCACTTGGCTGGTTAGCACCAATAATTATTTCAGCAAAAATATTTATGCAGGATTTATGGTTGGCGAAATTAGAATGGGATGAAACTCTACCTTCCCCTTGTTGAAAAACTGGATAAATTGGTATTCTGAGTTACTCTCAATTTCTTTTATACGTGTTCCAAGGTGGATTGGTTATACGACAGAAGCTGCTACATACGAACTACATGGATTTGGTGATGCCTCAAAGAGAGCATACGCAGCCGTAATTTACTTAAAGGTAAAAACAGAGATCGATGTTTGCATTAGTTTAATCCAAGCTAAAACAAGAGTAGCTCCAAATAAAACATTATCTATTCCCAAACTAGAACTCTGCGCAGCTCACCTAGTAGCTAAACTGTTGCACAAACTGAGTTTGGAATTAAATATTAGTAATATAAGAATTTTCTTATGGTCAGACTCTAAGGATGTACTATACTGGCTGAAAGACCACCCATCGCGTTGGCCTACATTCATTGCGAACAGGTATTCTGAAATAATAACATTAATGCCGCAAGCTACATGGTCTCATGTTGGTACGTCCAGTAACCCAGCAGATGGTGCATCGAGAGGAATATTACCAGGAAAATTGCAACATCTAACGATGTAGTGGCAAGGCCCACAGTGGCTCCGCCTTGACCATCATGATTAGCCAATTAAAGTTATCGTTAATAAAATAGATGAGACTACTTGTCACGAAAAAAGGGATGTGAATCACCTCTCAGTTGAACTGCATAGTCATCTCGCTGATTGTCAAACACAGAATTATCAGCTATTCGACTTATTATTAGAAAAATATAATCCATTAAGTAAATTGGTCAATGTAACAGCTTATATTTTAAGATTCATCAGTAGATTAGTAAATAAATGCCTTAAAGATAAAATGAAATCATTTTCTGTTTTTTATTACGATTGTAACTGTGACTCAGCATTAGCACTTTCAAATGAAGACAAGGTTCAAGCAAGAAAATTTTTAATAATACATGTACAGAAGGAAAGATACACTAAAGAGATCAACATCTTGAACAAAGATAAATTTACCTTACCTAGAAATAGTGAAATTCTTAAATTAGATCCTATATTAAGTGATAAGTTGCTAAGAGTTGGAGGACGGTTAAAAGATTCTTTATTAGATTTTGATAATAAGCACCCTGTTATTCTACCACCTGATCATCAATTCACTAGATTGATAGTACAAAAAGCCGATTCTCAAACTTTACATGGAGGAGTTCAACTAACTCTAGGTACAGTTAGACAAAAATACTGGATTATTAGAGGTAGGCAGGTGGTAAAGAGCATTATACACTCTTTTGTAACGTGCATTAGATACAAACGTATGACAAGTTATCAAAAAATGGGTAACTTGCCTAGATTCCGAGTGAGACCCACTAAGCCATTTTTGAAAACAGGCATAGATTATGCTGGGCCGTATGATATTCGCACTGCCTCCGGCAGACGCCATAAGTCGTACAAAGGCTATATTGCTGTATTTGTATGTATGGCAACTCGTAGCGTTCATTTAGAAGTGGTATCAGGTTGTACAACTAACCATTTTTTAACCGCCTTTTGCAGATTCACATCAAGGACAGGATACTGTAGTGATCTGTACAGTGATATGGGTACAAATTTTGTAGGAGCTAACACAAAGCTTAAACAGATGTATTCTAGATACTCTAATTATCTTAAGACACTGAAATTTGAATTGGCTATTCACCAAGTTAATTGGCACTTCAATCCCCCGTCTGCCCCACATTTTGGTGGAATATGAGAGTCAACGGTAAAATCGGTCAAATTTCATCTAAGACGAGTAATAGGAGAACACACACTAACCTTCGAAGAGTTTACTACCATGCTCTGTGAAATTGAGGCGATACTTAACTCGCGACCCATTACTCCTCTATCTGATGATCCGTTTGATATTCTACCGATAACACCTGCACATCTATTGATTCAGTCCGAATCATTCATAGTTCCTGATACCAATATAGAAGAAGAGAAGTTACTACCTAGAGACCGTTGGAGATTATTGCAACAAATGACCCAAAGCTATTGGTCTCGATGGTCGCAGGAGTATTTGCAAATTCTACAACAAAGAAATAAATGGACCGGACTAGGAACACCGATTTCCGTTGGAGACATGGTGATACTGAAGCATGAAAATACACCTCCCGCTCGATGGCTCTTAGCACGAGTGCAAGAAGTTCATCCCGGATCCGACCGTATTATCAGAGTAGCAACTGTTAGAACTGCATCTTCAGTCTACAAGAGATCCATTGTGAAATTAATTAAATTGCCTTTTTCTTCAATTGAACATTAATATAATTAATCTCTTCTCCGAAGAGAAGTGGGCGGAATGTTTAAGATTACGCTAATAAAAATTGTGAATTTTATTTTTATCTTAACTTTTGAGATTTTCTTTGTTAAACGTTAGTTAAGAAAACTGAGGAGTTTTAAGTTACGCGCCCTTTACATTGTAAAAATCACGTAAATAGAGTCGTCATTATATAACATTTATGTATACTTACTTCCGAACTGTAAGTCGGTCAGTTCGCACGGCTCGTAAGAGCTCCCTAGTTATTGTTAATTAAATTGAATTAATTCAAGTTTTATTATATTCTAAAATGGTGTAAGTTTATTTAATATTTCCTAACCCACTTGTCGGAGTGTCCATTGCTACAATTGCAGCCAATCTCCATGGGCTAAATAACTAAAACAAAATAAGACATTATTTAGTTCTATAAAATCATATTAATGACAAAAATAATTTTATAAAATGTTTTATACTTTAATGTCAAAGAAAATCTTAATTCAACTGGCAAAGGAGGTCTTTTACTTCTTTTTACTAGTCTTTCCCAAACCAGATTGAAAACATACATGAATATTTGTACGTTCATCCTAGTAAAGTTGAAGAATTGTTGCTCATCTTCAAGTTTAGAATAAATAAAAACATTTTCATAACCACCATATCCAGTTAAATAATTTTGTCTGATAACTAGTTTGCTCCACCATCACCTAAACTTTTTCCTTCTTCTTGCAAGGTATTGTACTAACTGTAGGAATTCAGTGCCAATCTCAGCTACTTGTATTGCAGTTTCATCATAATTAACATTATTCTCCATCTATTCAATAGAAATTTATAAATAAAATTTTATTCAATTTTGCATAAATTATTATATAAATGAACTTATTTTGACTTACTTTACAATATAAATATTTCCTTAAAGAGCCTTATTCTTCTCAAAATTATAATTAATTATAGTTAAAGGCAACTAGCAGAACTTCCTTTAGACAATAATAATAGAAACAGAATTTTAATTAGAATAAAATAAACTTTTTTTTCTTTTAACTACTCAAACTTCTGCTCCTCCAAATAAATCCACCTGTTTTGTTATGGTACGTTCACTACTATTTCACGAGGGTTCATAAAACCATAGTGACTTTCCTGCAAAGTTGGCATTACAAAATTTTTCTAGTGACTCCACTGCGCTAGGCGGATTCGTACGCAAGCATATTCACATATGTGGCCCTGGCCTATCACCTGTTTTGTAGTTTAAGGCCGGAAACTGAAGTTCCGGCTGTACTCCCCTGCTGGTCGGCCTAGGCTTATGCCTCGTGAAAAAAGCAGCTAAATATGATGGCTCACGTATCCTTAATAGTTTGTATAATAGTAGTGCTGCAAAGTAGAGCCTACGTGAGTTCATACGAAGCCAGCCCAGGCGTTTCCTATAGGGGGTGATGTTCTCATCCCTTTTAGCTCCTGTGACATATCTCACACAAGAATTGCCTAATCGTTGCACTTTCTCGCGCTGCTCGTCTGATGCATCTAAATAGACTACTGTATAGCAATCAAGGTGCGGTTGAACAAGGTACTCAACTAATCTTTTGCGGAGGGTCTCAGTAGTACATGCCCTAATAAACCTCAAACTATAAAGGGCTTTATTAACCTTCTTTGCAATTTGTTCAATGTGAGGTTTCTATGTTAATTTGCTATCAACTGTAACACCGAGACTCGCAACTTCGCTACTAAACGGGATGAGTTCCCCGGATCGCAAACCAATGCCTGGCAAATCCAACGAATTCGTATAATTAACTCCAACTCTGGAGCCAAATACGATCGCTTTTGTTTTGCCAGTATTGAGTTTCAAACCAGAGTTCTCCGCCCATCCAACCACCATTTGCGCCGCATTGGATAGTCGAGCAATGCCTTCCAAGATTTCGTCCTTGGTAGTGTGTAGGTAAATTTGCAAGTCGTCTGCATAGAAAATATGTTTAATAGTGTCATCGTCAAGTACGTCTCGTAAATCATTAACGTAAAGTCAAAAAAGCAGAGAGCCCAGAACAGAACCCTGTGGAACTCCCATTTTTGTATCTAGCCAATCAGAATTGCCACTTTTGTTAGAAATGATCATTTGGGTGCGTCCTTGTAAGTACGATTTGATCCACAGGAGAGCTGATCTAGAGAACCCTAGCCGACAGAGTTTACGTAATAATTTTGTCGGTGAGATGATATCAAAGGCTTTGCTAAAATCAAAAAGTAACAGTAGCGTCAGTTTTCTGTTGTCAATGCCTAAACGAATGTCATCAATCAATTTGAGTAGTGACGTCTGAGTGCTGTCGTGCTGTCGAAATCCGGCCTGGAGGGGATCTAGTAAATTATAATTGTTGAAATACTCCGTGATTTGGTTATGGGCAATTTTCTCAAGCACCTTGGAGAGGAAGCAAAGTAATGATATAGGACGAAAGTCCGAGACGGTAGATGAAGCTTGCTTCTTTTTAAGAGCAATTACCTGTGCTTGTTTCCAAGAGCTCGGAAAAACCCTGCGCAAAAGAGGTATTGAAAATCCTGACTAAAAATTTGCCGATTACAGGTAAAGCTTTCACGATCACACTCTGGGGAACTCCGTCCAACCCCTTTGCCTGCGAGGAGAAGTGAGATATGTCAAAGACTACCTCACTCAAAACAACTGGTTTAAAACAAAAACCCTCCTCAGTCACGGGCCAAATGACGTCCATTGCTTCGTCAATGTTTTCAGGAGGGGACATGGAGACCCCAGCAAAGTGAGCGTTCAATTCCCCCAGCGTAAAGCCATGAAGATCATCCTTTCTACGCTTTGGTAGAAGGCCGAGATTACGCATTTCCTTCCATATGTCCTTCTTATCATCAAGAGCGTTTGTGAGATGTTTATGAAGGAACGAGTTATGCTCTTGTGAGTTGCGTCAGTCGACTTCATTGCTAAGACTGAGGAACTCATTCAACACAGCTACGCGCCCGGTACGTTTGCAACGTCTATGGGCTGCATTGCGTTTGTTGATCACCTGCCTCAGCTCAGAACTAATCCAAGGAGCACGTTCTTTTTTAGGATTCACAGTTTTTAAAGGAGCTAAGTTATTAATGGCAAGATTCAAATTAGAATTTAAAGAATGTAAAGCTCCCTCCAGATCAGATTCAACCGAACTCATGCTCGCCCAGTCACAGCTTGCCAGCAGTTCATTGAGTGTGTTCGGACAGATATTTTTGTAGTCTCTAGAGGAGAAGGTATGAGATATTGGAGATTTGTGATGTGTTGGGCCATGCTGAATAATTTGAAGAGACAGCTCTTTAGCTAGATTTTTGATGGTATATGCATCAGCATCGGACGCCAACGACAAATCAGCATTCATATCCCCCAAGGTGAATTTGTGGCTGTACTCTCCACAAAGATCTCACAAGACGTCAAAAAGGTCGGTGTCCTTTTGCATGGCAATGTGGGGGGGTCTATAAATGACACCGACTAGAATGGGTGCATTGGAGCCCTTTTGTACATTACAAAATAAATACTCAGGTATGGAAGATCTTTCTATTCCTTGAGTATTGGACGATGCTAATTTTGTGATTTTAAAATCACTCGTACGTACAGAGCAACTGCGCCCCCATTCGTATTACTATCGTGCCGCAGTACTGAGTAACCACCAATCTGAATGACGCTGTCATCGACGTCCGGGCCCAACCATGATTCTGCTATGCCAAAAAGGTGGTAAGAGGGATTTTCAGCAAGATACAAACGTAGATTATCAAGACGCGGCCTGATCGAGTTGATGTTGAGAAAGCCCGCCTTGAGAGAACCCCCACTCCCCGGCATACTTGCAGCAGTCGATCCCAGTCATGATACCTGCTCCGACCCGCCAACCTGTTCTACTTCCTGCCTTACATTAGTCATATTGCTGTTTCTAAAAAAAAAAAATTTCCAAAATCAACAAATATCGACATGTATCGCCTTAAAACATCTTTTTGAACATTTTTTGTCTCGAAATTTTTTTTCACCATTACATATAATAGCTTCCTTTATGAAGAAGAAATAGAAAATCAATATTTAGTCGGATATATTTTGTAAATCCAAAAGATCGAGAACGATTTCAAATAAGATTACTATTATTACATGTAAAAGGAGCAAGTGAATTGCTGGCTGAAGAATTTTTGAATTCGTTAACACCCAATGGTTTATCTACTCATAAACTGATATTAAAAAAGAGCGCTTTTATAATATTGCTAAGGAATCTTAATTTATCAGACAGGTTATGTAATGGAATTCGAGTAAAAGTAAAAGAATTATTACAATATTATATTTGTGCAGAAATAATTAATTGTAACAACAGTAGTAATACCGTTTTATTAACATCTATTGACTTAACTACATCGAAAGAGGAATTGCCATTTGAAATGAAAGATGTCAATTTCTAAATAGATTAGCGTAAGCAATGCCAATAAATAAATCTCAAGGTCAGATATTTAATAAAGTTGTAATCTATTTACCCGCCCCAGTTATAGTCATGGTTAATTGAATGTCGCATTATCAAGGGTAACAAGAGAAAGAAACTTGAAAATCTACATTAAAAATAATACAAGTACTAATACTCATAAAATTTTCACAAAAAGCAAAGCATTTAATGAAATTTTAAATTAAGTAAAATTATAAAATGGCAACCAAGTTCTTGCGCTGTACATGAGACGTAGAAAGCAAAATTCATGAGCTGTTTATGAGAAATAAAAAGCGGTAGCAACAATGATTTATAAGCATATGAAAATTAAGCGGCAGCAAAATTGATGCGATGTATTTGAGAAATAAAAAGCGGCAGCAAGATTGATTTATAAGCATATAAGAATTAAAAAGCGGCAGCAAAATTAATGCACTGTATTACAGAAATAAATGGCAAAATTTATGCGATGTAGATGAGAAATAAAAAGCGGCAGCAACAATGATTTATAAGCATATGAAAATTAAAAAGTGGCATCAAAATTCATGCGCTGTACTTCGGAAATAAATAGCAAAATTTATGCGCTGTATATGGGAAATAAAAAGAGTCAGGAACATGCATATTAACATAAAAAAACGATAGCAAAATAACAGTGACGGCAATAACACAAACTTCGTGCGCTATGAAAGTATTAGCGTCTAAGACAAGATGTGTTATAAAATGAAGTGCTTTATTGAAGAATTCAATGAAACAGATCTGGAACGAAAGGATATTATTAATGCACATGACATATTTTTAACCCTTTTTTAACACGTTTTTTTAACACATTTTCCAACCCATTTTAACCCTTTTTCTAACCCCTTTTCTAACCCTTTTTTAACCATTTTTATCTTTTTTTTAACCTTTTTTTTTAAACCTTTTAACCCTTTTTTAAGTCCTTTTTTTAACCCTTAAATTTAAAAATTTAACGACCACGTGAAGAACAACTGTTATTGGTGCAAATAAATGTCACTTATTCTCATATTTTCAACCTATATTTACTCCTTCAAATCCTTTTACAGCCTATGAAAGGGTTGTAGAGCAAAAATGATCGCAAAGTTTAGAATCTGCGTTTCCAAAAACCCCCAATTCACGTTACTTGCTAGAGTGAAGTAAAAGCTATTAATTTTCTAAATTTGAACCTTTACTCTCCCCGTACAACTGTTTTACATCATATAAAGCCCTCTAGAGCAAAAATGGTCGAAAATTTAGAATCTGCACTTCCAAAAATTCCGGAGTCACGTTAGTTTCTTGGATCAAAAGAAAGCTGCTAATTTACAAATTTTCAACCCCTACTCACCCCCTACAACCCTTTTACACTCAAACGAAAGGGTTATGTAATTAGAATATTTGAAAATTTACAAATTGAACACTATAAAACGTTGTAGTTTATATAAATCTGTATATGATTATATAAACGATAGTTTAGATAAAAGATATATAGTTATATAAAACGATATATGACGAATACCGTGCGACTTCCGGTCTTTATCCCTATAATGGGTAGACATTATTTTATAACTATATCATAGGCATTGTCTCTAGTATGTGAGAGTATAAAAGCTGCCCTTATTTATTTTTAGAACTAAATTTATTTGCAATTTTTTGGTCTTGAAAATAGTATTTTTGAAAAACTGCTGATATTTACCCCTTTGGTAATGAAATTTAACCTTAGATATCAAAAGAAGATATTTTCTATTATCTGTTATACGTTTGCCCCCATTTTTACCTATTTTCAAAAGCCGAATGTTATGTCCCGAATCAAAAAAAAATTTATAACATCACATCTTGAGCCGCCGAAGCGGACGCAGGTGTCCGCTGTCTCTTGCTCCAACGGCAGGACCGCTGACGCGACGGTTTCCTCTCCGCTGAGCAAGGACTGTCGCGGCCGCGAAACAGCGGGCAGCTGCGCTTAGGCCATGAAACAATCTAGGACGGTACGGCGGCGCGGATCATAACTGCATAAAATAATTACGCGAGCGAATTGCGGCTCTGCATTTTTTTGAGAGTCAGTTGGGGGAGCAGCTCTCGAATCTGTAACATCGACGAAGCGACAATAAAGTGAAAGTACTGTACAAAAAAGGAAATACAAGTCATAATTTTCATTTCGAAGTCCGCTCCTTACTCGCAGGCTCAGAACATTAGCAGATCACCGGCACAGAGGTACATATCAACCAGGGAAGCGCAGATCCCATTCAACCAAAAGGAGACCAGGACATCACAGTCGTGACAGAGCGGTGGGATACGTCCCAAATAAATTGAATAATAATATTGGTAAATTATTAAGAGTAATAAATATTAAATACAAAATTTCGGACGCAAAAAATGGAATTATTATCTTTCATTCAAACGTACTAGCATTTAACACGGAATATTTCACACAGACAAATTATTAATTTTCATTCTACACGCCGTAACGGGGTTCAGTTAGGGAGAGGGTATTAATCCCTCTCAGGGTTCGTGGGGTAATATACGGGGGTATTCTGCGCCTGGGCAACTCACCGTTGTAGAATTACCTGTAGTCTGGCAGAAGCGCCTCGGCACAGGTTCCGAACATGCGAGCCCGGCTTCTATTGTAGAAAGCCTAGGCCGCTTTCTCCTAGAACCGGCGCTGCGCTCTGCCGCTGCTGCCAACTGCTGCCCGCGAACTACCGGCTGCTCGCTATGACCTAGCGTTATCAGCGCAGCCGGTCTTTCCCGCGTACAACGCCGCTCAGTCTAACCTCTCGAGCGGCTGTTGAGATACTTACTCCCGCTACCGATGTTCCTCTAGAGGCAATGCCTGCGACTAGCTGCAGCTGCTGAAAAGGGTAGAGGGCGGTATTCGGGAAATCATGCATAGGCTAGGGCGCGCTCAATGAATACTCGTGACTCGACTATTTAAGATAAAACAAAACCAAGGGGTTTATTGAGGCAAATAAACCGCGCTAAGGGGCACGAAACCCGGACAAGAATTTAACATTTACACGCGACAGGCCGAGACTTAACTAACGCACGCACGCACGCACGCCGCCGATTCGCGGCGGCCACAAACAAATCTCGCGACAGCCAGAATGTAACTTAGGCGCAACTTACTCTCGGCTTACCAGCCATCGCAGACCCTATAGTGCGTAGCGACTATTCCCCTTGCTCTTGTTGCTATCGGGGCGGGGACGGAGCGTGCTTCACGGTCCCCGGCCTTTGCTGTCGCTCTCTCTCTCTCTCTCTCTCTCTCTCTCTCTCTCTCTCTCTCTCTCTCTCTCTCTCTCTCTCTCTCTCTCTCTCTCTCTCTCTCTCTCTCTCTCTCTCTCTCTCTCTCTCTCTCTCTCTCTCTCTCTCTCTCTCTCTCTCTCTCTCTCTCGCTCCCACTCCTCTCAGTGGTGGCGCCGTAGTCCCGCAATTGGCTGCAGTCGTGGAGGCGCGGCATACTCACAAACTCTCCGATGAGCGGAGCCCACACACGACGACCACTTGTTGCGTGTCACGGCGGTCAACAACATGGCCGCGGCGTTCCTTTTGCGGCAGTACCGCGGCTCCTTCCTCTTCTCCATCTAATTGTGCCTTGTTCCGCGTGCCGCTCTACCGATCGCGATACGTGTAAGCGCGCGAGATTCGAATCTCACGACGCAGTATACGTGATCTCCTTACCTTATATCGGCGCCCGTCACAACGCAAAGCCTTCATAATATCGAGATCAAGTAATATTTTTTGTTCTCTTTTCTTTCTTTCTTTTCTCCTCTTAATATCACTCACTTGCAATTAGTTATCAATTACATAAAATCAAATTCAACGTTCTAGACCTTCCTACTTTTATAAACAAGTACCACTGGTTTCTTGATTTAATTTTGTCAAAATTAACCATTTTAATATCTGCGGTGTAGGCCTTCGCTAAATAAACTTAATATTTATAGTGATTTTCTCAAAAATATTCCTTGGTGAAAGAAATATTTTAATAAACCGGTATACGTAGATTCAAAGAATAATACGAAAAAAAAGGGGTTAACATGATTCACTTTATAGCTTACAAATTAGTTCTTATTATTTAATACTCAACCTTTGTTGTATACATTTTTTTCATTCATTTTTATTTTTGCTTCCTCCTAGTAAATTTTTTAGTTGTAAAATCATGTTATAATTGTGTTCCGAGGTGTTAGGAATCAAAATACATGGTTTTTGAAAAATGAACATGGTCTGTGTGCGTGCGTGCGTGCGTGCGTGCGTGCATGCGTGCGTGCGTGCGTGCGTGCGCGCGTGTGTGTGTGTGTATGTGTGTGTGTGTGTGTGTGTGTGTGTGTGTGTGTGTGTGTGTGTGTGTGTGTGTGTGTGTGTGTGTGTGTGTGTGTGTACGCCTGGATCTCAGCTTCTACTCGGTCGATTTTGACCGGACAGGTCTCATTTTTTTTGTTTTTTTTGCGTGATGGCGGGTCAAAAATCCGTTTTTTGATTGGGGCGATGCGTTTTTCTTTTTTTTTTCAAATTTTCGATTTTGTCAAAACTATTTTTTGATTTTTTTTTAATGATGGGATCGAGTTATTCGAATCTGATGGGTAGCGTTCGAAAGAGAATTAAAATACCTATATTTTCTGAAAAAAAAAGTTTCTAACTATCACGGTTCTTCTGTTATTAACAAAAACGTGTTTTTTTTTTTAGAAGCTTATAACTCCTAAACTTAACGGTCAATTTTTTTGAGAAAAATCATGATAATACAGAATATAAATAGCTATAATCTGTTAAAATTTGAATACGTTCTGTAGGCTAGATTTTGAGTAAAAAATTGAAAAATGAAAAAAATCAGTTTTGTATGTCCAACGATTACAAGAGTAAAATTGACTTAATGGCTTCAGAATTCCTTTTAGAGGTAGATTTTTTATAGTTCTTGGTCGAGTTCTTTGGGCAAAATGATTGGTCCATAAATTTCAGAGATATTTGAGGTTAACAATTTTTTGACATTTTTTTAAAATCGTAATTTCTCGAGAACGGCTCTATGTATCTAAATGGGGTGGGAGGCATTCGAAAGAGAATTAAAATACCGATATTTTCTGAAAAAATTAATTTTCTATCTGTCACGGTTCTTTAGTTATCATCAAAAACAAAAACGTGTTTTTTTTTTTAAACTCATAACTCCAATTATGTAATCATAAGAAATCATCAAAAAAAAAAAAGAAAATTAAATATTATATTATACAAATGGGGATAACATTAAATTCAAGGTTTTATTTTTTTTTTTTGTATTGATTTTATGCGTTTTTGAACCTAAAAAGCAAGGCTAAATTCATTTTCGCGATTTTACATAATTTTAGAGCAGAGGGAGAGAATGAATTTCTTTAAACGATAGGTAAAAAAAGTCACTTTTTAGAACATATTTTTATGGAGGAAAACGCCGAAAATCATTCATGTGTTACAAAAATTAATTTAATCTCTAAATTAAAGAAGATTTATATTTTATTTTTAAAAAACGCGCAGTGATATCTACTGCTAGGTGGTGTGGAGTGAGGAAACGTCATTGAGTAGGCATTCGATGATTTCTTTTTAATTTTTAAAAAACCAACCAACAAAATGAATTAAAATGTTTAAAAATTATATCTATTATAATCTATTATAATTATGAATTATGCATTATGAATGAATTATATTCTGCATCATTATAATTTATTTGTGAGTTATGAACTTTTTAGAAAAACACGTTTTTGTTAATAACAAAAGAACAATGATAGCTATAAATTTTTTTTTCTTCAAAAATATTAATTATGAAATATAAAAAAAAAACGTTTTTGTTAATAACAAAACAACCGTGATAGCTATTTGTTTTATTATAAAATATAGATATTTTACTACTATTTCAAATGATAACTTTATTTATCAGCTCAAAATTTATATAAATTTGATATAAATAATAAATAAATAAATAAATAAATTTTACAATTAACAATTTTTAATATTCATAAATGAATTTAATTATAATTATGCAATAAATTTTTAAAAAATTATAAATTTTGTTATTAAAAAATAAATTAAGGGAATCAACAAATTACGGTTGAGGAAGCTACGGGCGAATGAATTGGTAGCGGTTTGTTTTTTTTATCAGCATGCATACTCTCTAAAGTGACAACTTTAAATACATACGCTATTACAGTCACAGATGAATAACTAATAAAAAAAAGGAGGGGGAGCAGAAATATAACAACCGCGCGATTTAATGACCCGCGAGCTCGCGGAACCATTGTTTAAATAGGAATTACGTTAGCGCAAGCTTGTAGGAGTGTTGTCGGTACAAACGCGTCCCTTGGTTTCGGTAATTAATTGGATAAGGAAAAGAGGAGTGATTAATTAAGGATTGTTTAACGGAAGTTTTTTCCTTTTTGTTTGAAGATTTTTACGTCATGGATTAAATTGAGAGACACTAAAATTGTTGTTTAACGTGATAAGGTAGCTTTGGAAAATTTTTGTTGGAAAAAAAATGATGACGACGCAGTTCGGTAAATTTGAGTGTTTATCTATCTGTTATTTCGCGAAACTGCGCAAACCGCGTAGTAATTATGTCGATAAATTATATCAATTTCAATTTTCATTGTCACAGTAATTTTTAGCCTGCTCCGTAAGATTTCTAAGACTGCAATAAACTGCATAATAGGTTTCACTGAATCCTTCTTTGAAAAAGAAATTTCACTTCAATTCAATTTTATTTTTTCATTTTTTCCTCTTTTCCTTTCTCATTTTGTTAAACTATTCCTTCCGAAACAATTTTGACCGCGTTAAAGCATCCCGGTTAGACCACCACCGCCGACATGTCAAAGCAGCCACACGATCATGTCGAATTCAACGATGAACCCACCCCGGACGAATGCCGAAGATACGCAATAGAGTTAACCAAGCGCGAGACGTCCCTAAAACAACGTGAACGAGATCTGACCGAACTTGAAGAAAATATGAAAGCACTTTGTGAAAACACGACCTCTGACGCGGCCGAAGCCTTTCAAATCGAGCGCGATAGATGCCTTGCCCTCGCCGCGCGAAATCAGCAAGACTCAGAAGTCTTCGAGAAATACAAGTTCGAAAACGCCGCTTTAAGAAACAATTAACCGAACTTACCACTAGCACCCCGATCAGTAATATACAAACACCTAACTTTTCGAACTCGACACTTGGCGGATCCCTCAACCAACTAAACAATCTTCGGAAACAGATTGAACAGATAAAGAACGGTGAAACATTACCTACCGAGACTCTTCCCGCACAAAGTGGCCCTCCATAGCGTACCGAAATTTGACGGTTCGAACCTCCTACCCTTCATCCGGGCAATCAAACGCGCTCACAGCACGTTACCAACCACTCGTTGAACAGATTTCATGCAACTAACGAAAAATAAATTCCTAGACCACACATACGTCGCCGTAGATGGTCGAGATTTCCACTCGATAGACGAACTAATAAGTCGCTTAAAACGGGTATTTGCACCAACCGATATAATAAATAATTTGAGAGGAAAACTCGACTCCACACGTAAATCACCAGGGAAGAGCCTACTACATTTTATAAGTGAAATTGTTGATCTCCGCGACGCCATGGTGGATCGACTAACCCTTGACCGAAGTCGAATCGGAAATCATCGAAGGTTTTACCGACGGCCTTCCCCCACAATTCCGGCTCCACCTAGAGCCTTGGTCCGGAAAAACACTCGCAGAAGTCTTTCATGACTCGATTCGGGTAGATAAACGTTTAGAGCGAGATCGGGCGAAACACTTTCTACCGAGGTCAGCACTTAACGAAAGCGGTAGAGAGGCGGGTCAACAACGGAATAATCGCGCACCTGATAGCCTAAACTCTACGCCATGCGACACACCTTTCCCTGACGCTTCGCCTCGCGATTCCGCTAATAGGAACGATCAAAACTTTAATGCTACGCCACCGCGGTATAACGCGCAATCCTTTTTCTTGGACCGACACTGCAGTTACTGCAAACAACAAGGACATTGGTTCCGAGATTGCGTTAAATCTAAATTTTACAAACCACCGCAGGCGTCGGGAAACGACATGCTCGCTCGGAGCCCGGACGCACCCACAGCGAGCATGGAACCGCATCCCCTCCACGTGGTCGAAGAGCTCGAGGACGGCCCATCTATACTGTAAAATTAGATATCTTGAACGCTATACCAATCGTCGGTCTGCACTCCCCTGATTTTCGTGAATCACCAATCAACACAATGATTGACTCGGGCGCTCAACCAAATGTAGTAAAAGCATCCGTCCTTCGCAGCGACATTCCTTGTCACGAGAACAATGCCCCCATTCTACAATGCGTATCCGGGCATGACGTCTCGTCTTACAGTAGAGTTTATGTCTCCCTTTTTGGAAGACCTACGGAATTTGTAGTAGTCAAAGATAAATTTCCCATACAATCGCCGATTATATTAGGCTCGCAGTTCTTCAATGAACGAGGCGCGATCATTAATTACACCAATAACACCCTTGTCTTTGAGAATAACTCTCTCCCCTTCTCGAACCAAGTGCACCAGGATACTGATAAACTAACCACCCATATGTTAATCCCTTCCTCTTCAAATCCACCACTCGCCCGGATGCAATTGAGCAACCCTTTGACGACCTTCTACGGGAATTTATCCCATTGGACGTCCCTTGCCCAAAACTCACACATACCAGACGCTCAAATACCGAATCAATCAACATGGAAAGTAACTCACCCAACGAGCATTGCCTCACCCCTCTCGAGAACCGCCTTGAACCCCTCGAAGTTACGGAGCCATGCCCATCTTCTGTAGCATCTGACATCTCTGCAAGCCCTCTAACCTTAAACACTCAACAAAGCAAAACTATTACGGAATTACTTTCCAGTAACAACCCTCAAAATCCCAAATCGATCTTCCTCGATGAAAATCTAATTAACGCTATTAGTCTTTACCACCGACAAGATCGCCACCTCGAGGATCTCTATATCTATCATATTCAAGAATACTTTTCTCAATTTAATTTAGCGGGCTCCTATGAAATTGGTCAATTCACTGTTTTAGATGGCGACACCATCATCCGTAATGTCAACACCCTTACACAATCTACTCTTCACAAAAGGGACTCACGCACCACCCGTTACAAAACCACCCTGGGAAACAAGGATGACGACCCTTCGGAAAATCGGGTAACACAGATTCTCGACCTACTTATCACAGATCACATGACCCTCTCCCTCTCCCATCGCCTTGATAAGTTACTCGAACTAACCGCCGACATCTTCCATCTCTCACACGAATCGCTATCAGGAACCAATCTTGTAGAACATTGAATCGAATTATGCGATGAAGTACCAATCAATACCCGGCAACATCCAATTTCCCAGAAACTCCAAGAAATCGTGACTAGTCACATAAATCGACTTCTAGAAGACGGAATGATCGAAGCCAGCGAGAGCCCGTGGAATAGTCCTCTTTGAGTTGTGCCGAAAAAAGACGACCCACGCGGAAAAAAACAATGGCGCAGGGTCATAGACTATCGCAAGCTGAACGAGATATCTATCCCGTACACCTACCCTATACCGAATATAAACCATATATTAGAGCAGTTAGGGGGTGCTAGTCAATTTTCAGTAGTGGACATGGCATCCAGATTTCACCAAATCCCCCGCCGGAAGAACGATCGTGAAAAGACGGCCTTCTCAACACCATTTGGACATTTTCATTTTATCAGACTACCCTTCGGACTGAAAAATGCCCCATCCACCTTTATGCATCTCGTGAATAGAGTCGTAAAACAGAAGAAAGCAATTTCGCTTTTCTTGACGACGTCATCATCTCCGGTATTGACCTAGACTCCAAACGATCGCGATTATGTGGAACTCGCGGGAAGAATGAGGAAGACCAGATTGAAACTAAACCCTGCGAAATGCCAAATTTATAGAAACCAAGTCACCTTCCTGGGACACGTTATAGATTCCGAAGGCATTCGCCCAGATCCCAAGAAGGTAAGCGCAGTGGAAAATTTTCCGACCCCAAGGAGCCGAAAAATATCAAACAATTTCTCGGCCTTTGTGGATTCTACCGACGATTCATCTCGAGGTTCGCGGAAATCTCCAACCCCCTCAATAAGCTTCTAAAAAAGATCGTCGCTTTCGTCTGGATAAGCGTTCACGATCAAGCCTTTCACAGCCTTATCAACCGCCTAATTTCAAGCCCTATATTGCAACACCCAGATTTCTCACACCCCTTTTTCGGGACTACCGACGCCTGTAATTTCGCTCTTGGTAGAGTCCTCTCCCAAAGGTACAAAGGACCGAACCTTCCGGTGTCCTATGCCAACAGAACACTAGTAGGACCCGAGCTGAATTATAGCACTACCGAGAAAGAACTCCTGGCTATGCTCTTCTGTGCTGGCCAATTTAAATATTGCATCTATGGGCGTCACTTCACCTTTATCACCGACCATCAACCCTTAGTCTGGTTAGTAAACGTAAAAGACTCCACTTCACGCCTTAAACGTTGGCACTTCAAACTCAAAGAAGTCTACGACTTCGACATACACCCCTCGCAAGAGCAATTACGTCGCCGATGATCTCTCTCGAAACCCGCAGAAATGCGACGAACCACCTCAACCGGTCCTTATCACCCGCCAACGGGACGACACTTCCGGCAACCTATCCGAGACCAAACGACCCAAAGATAACGATATATGATTCGAATGCGGCCTCTTTCTAGCTTTACGTAACACGGAAAACTCATTTTTTATCTGCCAATCCCAAAGGGACATTCGCGAACACGATCCCCACATACCTGTGCAATGGCTGACACAAGACTTGACAGACGCGAACATTTATCATTACGACTATAATGATCACAAACCTTTTGAATGCATACTGACTAGCGTCACCTTGACAAAAATTAACAAGAGTAAATCCATCTGAGTAAGGAAGGAAAATCACGTGTGGAACATATACTGTCCGATTCTATTAAAATGACTGACGGAGTGACCACACCACCAAACCCCTCTATCGAAACCAATGATGCGGATATGATAAGTGCTCCCTCATCCGAACCACCCCTAGATCCTCGCATCCTCGAGCAATCTCTCCTGCCCAGTACCAATAGTGATCAACTCCCATCTATGCCTGACGTCCCTCCTCCTACGAACCCTGAAGAACCTGTACCCAAAGACACCCAAAACCATTCCCATTCGACTATGAACACATCCGTAACACTACCAACAGTTGATAGTAAACTCGCAGAACAAAACAATTCCGATACGGACTCAAGCAGTGGTCGTGGAAGTCACTAACCCCGACCTTCTCGCAACATTGTCGAATCTCCCGACACCTTTTTATTGCTGCGAGGTAATATTATGTATTTTGTTACCGAAAAAATCAACCTCTGTGTACAGGGTCCGAAGCTTGGGTCGAAGAAAATCGCTTACCCGTGTTAGTCGATCTAACCCTAGGTCGCGCCAAAGTTACAACGGATACTGCTAGAGCAACGGATTATATTTGATCGCGCTCCGGATCAAGGAAAATTTACATATTATTCTAGATCATGATATCGTAGTTGACGCTATTTGCTCTCTCTTAGATGTTTGTAATGAACTCCAAATTAAACTTTTCCGCATCTCCAAAACGGAACGCATTAACGACCATTCTTGGGATGACATTATCGATGACATTCGGGAAGTATTTTCCGATACTCTCACACGTATTTTAGTATGTACTAATATAGATACTGTACCCGAGCCACAGTTGCGAAACACCATCATTAAGGACACTCACGAATCACCTATTAGCGGTCCCAAAGGGGTAGCAAAAACGTACAAACGCATTCGACAAAATTATTTCTGGCCAAACCTTAAGAGGAATGTCCAAGATATCTTAGGGAAATGCGCCCTATGCCAACGAAACACATTAGTTAGAAAGAAGGTAAAATAACCTATGGTGTTGACCGATACACCAGGTCAGAGTTTCGATAAGGTTGCGATGGATTTAGTAGGACCCCTACCCCGAACGGAACTCGGCCATACACATCTCCTTACGATACAAGACTTATTATCAAAATTTTGCATTTATATTCCCTTATCGAATACAACTTCCACAGACATCGCGAACGCTTTCTTAAAACGGCTCATTTACGTGCACAGTGCGCCAAAAATAATGCTAACCGATCAAGGCACCTGTTTTTTGAAGAAGTGGATCGTTGGACTGGACGGGTTCAAAAGATGAAGGCGTTTCGTGTGGAGATAAATTTGCTTTATTAAAGCGTGTCCGATGTGCCGTATAGTAGGCGTACAGTCATGTGAGCTGCTGCTATATCTCCTGCCGTCGCGAGCTGAACTGACGCCGGCCGGCGTCGAGAAGTGCCGTCGGCGTGCCTTGATAGTTGGGGGGCGGTAGAGAGGCGCGTGACGAGTGCTGACTGGCTGCGCGCATGCTCGAGGCGAACATTGCCTTATAAGGCGCGATGACGTCAGCGTCTCGCATGATCGAGGCGTTGGATCGCCAACATTTCGCCCACCTTCGCCAAACTGGCGAATGGTCTCAATCCTTGGGTTGGAGGCGGACGACCTTGGCGATGGGACATCGGAGTGTAGAGATGGCCGTGCGAAGCTCGACGACACGGGTGAGGCCATGACACCCTGGATGGATGGCTGTGATGCGTGCGATGGGCCATTTGGATGGAGGCGCGAGTTCGTTGCGAACGAGAACGAGTACGCCGACGGTGACTGAGGGTTGCGGCTGTCTCCACTTCATACGTGAATGCAGAGCAGTCAAGTACTCTGTGCACCACCTGGCCCAGAAATGTTGCATCATCTGTCTGATTAAAAGCAAGCGTTTTCCTGGAGGCACATTGGCGTCGGTGAGGTCTTCTTCAGGCACTAAAAATGACGAACGCTGTATAAGAAAATGAGAAGGTGACAAAAATCCAAGGTCTGAGGGGTTGTTGGTGAGAGTAGTTAGTGGTCTGGAGTTAAGGCATGCTTCAATTATGCACATAAGAGTCGCAAGCTCCGAAAAAGTGAGAACTTGATCTCCAATGATGCGACGTAAATGATGCTTAGCCGATTTAACTGCGGCTTCTTAAATGCCATCAAAATGAGGTGCACTGGGAGGATTAAAGTGCCACGACGTAGCTTCTTGAGCGAGAGACTTAATAATTGAAGACAAAAATGAAGAAGAAGCGTCAACCATTTGTCTCAGTTGAGCGTCAGCACCAACAAAGTTTGTACCTTGATCAGAGTATAACTCTCTACAATGACCTCTACGAACGGTGAATCGATGAAACGCTGCAATAAAGGCTTCACTGGAATAATCCTCCACTATTTCTATGTGGACGGCTCTAGTAGCCCTGCAGATAAATATAGCAATATACCCCTTCATTGTGGCTTTACCTCTAGTTTTTGTAAGTCGAACGTTGATAGGACCGGCGTAGTCGACACCAGAACGTTCAAAAGGCGAGGAAGGTCTCACGCGTGACTTGGGTAGCTCGCTCATTAATTGAGTAGGCACCCGAGCAGCCTGGCGTGAGCATGTGAGGCAGGCTCTGATGACTTTCTTAACCGCGAATAGACCTTTCACTATCCAGTACTGACGTCTGAGTGTGGCAAGCGTTAATTGAGTGCCACCATGAAGAGTGCGATGATGAGCATCTCTAATTAACAACGTTGTAAAGTGACAATCAGCAGGTAAAATTAGTGGATGCTTAGCATCTTCTTCGAGAAGAGAGTGAGCGAGTCGACCGCCCATCCTGAGCAAATGATTTTGTATCATGGGATTTAATGGAAAAAGAGTACTCTTCGTTGAAAGTTTACCTTTTCGCTGTAACTGTTGGAGTTCAAATTTAAAATATGCTGTTTGAACTAGATATATCAGACAAAGTCTGATGTTCTCAATCTCACTAGCATTTATTTCCTCTGAAATCAGAGTGTGATGGCATAGTAGAGATTGAAGAACAGTACGAAAACTAACAACCGAACTTGCAGTTGCTTCACGTTCAGCTTTCGTGCAGATTCTGCAGATAAATCTAAGACAGTACGCCGCTAGTCGATATAACTTATTTAACGACGAATATTTGTTAATAAGACTCCAAATTTCTGGAGTATTCTCAACAAAATTTGGTATGTCTTTACTCACGACTAGAGTATGACTAGGTTGAATATTCAAACTATTTACGGCAAAATTGAGCTCATCATGAGCCCTTGACCACGACTCGTGATTTTCGGAGAGCCAGGCGGGACCTTTCCACCATAAACTATGCGAAGCTAACTTTGAGGGTTCAATACCTCGTGAAATGACATCGGCGGGGTTGTCCGCTGACAGGTGATGCCAATATGCATCAGGTAGTAGAGTGTGAATCTCTGAACACCTGTTAGCTACAAATACACCCCATCTAGAAGGGTGGACCTTTAGCCAAAAGAGGACGTTTGCAGAATCGGACCATAGATGAATACTCTCAATCTTCAGTAGGAAAGATTCGATGAACGTCTGAACCAGTCATGCAAGTAGCAACGCAGCGCATAGTTCTAAGCGAGGTATGGTCAGCGTTTTAAGTGGAGCTACTCACGTTTTGGCCACTTGAAGTGTGACTAGAACATTTTGGTTTTGCATTAAGCGTAGATAAATTACTGCACCATGTGCAAGTTTGGATGCATCTGCGAATCCGTGAATTTCAATTAGTTCAGATTGGGGGTATATCCACTCCATCGAGGGATTTTGATCTCAAAGATAGAAGATAGATCTTGCAACCAATTTTGCCAACGATTAGAGATTTCGAGAGGAAGTACCTCATCCCAACTAACCTTAAGAATCCATAGTGACTGCATAATAATTTTAGCAGTGATCACCACGGGGGCTAGCCATCCCATAGGATCGAAGATCCGAGCAATTCTCTAAAGGACTGAACGTTTGGTAAATGGCAGGTCAATGGGAGTATCTTCTATGTGAAAACTGAAATAGTCTGTATTCGGTTGCCAATCTATACTGAAAATTGGAACAGATGTTTCTGAGGCAAATAAAGAAATGGAATCTGCAGCTAACGTATTCGAGGGTAAATAGGATAGTACTTCAGCATTATTCGAAGTTCACTTTCGAAGATTGAGATGACCTTTTTTAAAGAGTTGAATTAACTCATCTTGTTTCTGCAAAGCTTCTTCAAAAGAGTGTACACCAGAAAGCACGTTATATGAGTACATTTCTGATCGGACAACTTCAGCTGCGATTGGATAACTTTTGCCATGGTCTTCGGCTAATTTCAGGAGAGTGCGTATAGCTAGAAATGGCGAACATGCCAATCCATACGTCACGGTAGTTAATCGATAAACCTGAATGGGTTCACTCTTGTCAAAACACCATAAAATCGACTGAAAAGGTTGACCACATTGTTCGACACCAACCTGCATGAACATTTTCTCCACGTCAGCTGAAAGAGCGATCTTGTACCTACGTCAAGCACAGATCAAAGTGACGGGATTCTGAAGAAGATTGGGTCCAACGTGTAGGAGGTCATTGATCGAAATTCCTGATTTAGATTTGCTGGAGCCATTGAACACAGTACGTAATTTGGTTGTCGTACTTGTTTCTTTCCACACACCATGGTGGGTTAAAAGGCTTGA
Organism: Torymus aiolomorphi; assembly: GCA_036365515.1. Classification (NCBI taxonomy): domain Eukaryota; kingdom Metazoa; phylum Arthropoda; class Insecta; order Hymenoptera; family Torymidae; genus Torymus; species Torymus aiolomorphi. The sequence continues at coordinate 139,706,368 of CM070874.1, forward strand.
GAGTTGCTAGATAACGAATCAACATTCGATGAGAGTGACATATGACCTAAGTTAATGTACTCTTTCATGAAATCAGTATAAGCTAATTTCAATTTTTCGTCTTTAGCGAAGTTTGCTTCGAGACGAGTGAGTGCGCGTAATGCGGCAGAATGAGAGCTCTTGAGATGAGTCGAACTCAACTGGTCTCGATTTTTCCAGGGTAGACTTGCTATATATTGCCCTGTTTCATCTTGACGAGTTGTTTTTCGATAAAAATCCTCGCATGCTTGTTCGTCAGGCGAGTAAGATTTTTTGTCAGTGACTATCTCCTCCGCCCTCCAAACATCTTGTACGATCTCCAAAAGTTTAGCTTCATACTGGCAGCTGTTCGAACAATGAAGAGATATTGATTCTAGCCCTATTTCTGAAGGTGAAGAAGAGAGATTTCCTGTCAAGAGCCATCCGAGTTTGGAACTAAGTGCTATCGGCTGAAGACTTTGGCTCTTAACAATTTTATTTTCAATGATTTGCGCATAAGCGCTTGCACCGAGTAGAATATCGATACGTGAAGGTTCGAGATACATGGGGTCTGCTAGTTGCAGCCCTCCAAGTATTCGAAATTAGAATTACCACCTACGACGGGGGGCTTATAAGATGAGAGTTTTGGCAAAACTATAGAGTAAACCTTTAGAGAGAAAGTTGAATCAAAATGAGGTTGTATAGAAAGACAAGCTACCTTAGAAGAAACAGCAGCTATCTTTTCGCCTATACCTTGAATGTGTGTGTGACTGATTCTACAATCTAGTGAGAGCAAGTTACACAAAGCTTGTGTAACAAGTGAGATTTGAGATCCGAACTTGAATTTTGGTTCCATTAGGACCAAGGGCGTTAACCCTAGCGGTAGCTAAAAGTACTCCAGTACTTTTAGTACTTACTCCATTTAAGGGAGATTGACTGTGAGGCAAGTTGAAAGTCATTGGAAACGACAACGTTGCTACAGTTTGGGTTAGTGGTGCTGGACACTGAGTCAATCTGATCAGTCTGCGGCGAACTGATTACTTGATTGCTGTCAGTGTGCACCAAAGTGTGATGCTTAGCTTTACAAAGAATGCATCGGTACGTAGAAGTACAATTTCTAACGTTGTGCTTCCCTAAACAATTGTCACAAAGATTAGAGGATTTGATCAATTCCTTTCGCTCAGGAATCGTTTTATTGAGAAATCGTTCACATCTATTTGTAAAATGAGATTGATTGCAAATCTAACATTTCTTTTTGATGGGTTTGAAGATGAGGTTTAATGTTAATAAACTGACTGAGCATTGTCATGTTCTGATTTACGAGATTTTGAATTAGATGACTGAGTTTTCGGGTTATTATTCGAAGACGATTTAGTGCCAGCCTCGATGGCCTCTAGAGTGAGGGTTTGACTTCGAACAAAGGCTTGAAGTTGTTCCAATGTCGGTGGATCGACACTATCACCTAGGTGCCTTGCCCGTTCTTTACGAGTATTTAAATCAAGCCGATTTATCGCAAAGTGAACGATTAAATCACTACCTAATGAAGCCACTCTATTTAGAGAGGTCAGACTAGCAATGGGATTGAAAATTTCCCTATAAATCCGTTTTATTTCCGACGAGGAATCTGCCTTCATGGATTTAACTGAAAAGATTGCTGAAATGTGAGAGCTAACAATGTGACGTTGATTCTCGTAATATTCGATTAAAGCTGTCCATGCTCGGTCATAGTTATCACCAGAAATGGGAAGAGATTTAATCTTCTCGAGTGCCTCACCTGTAAGGTGAATGTGAAGATAATGCAATTTCAGAACAGGCGTTAGGTCTTCGCGACGATGTATGACCGAACGAAAGACGTCTCTAAAATTTTCCCAATCCGAGAATTTCCCCGAAAACTTTGGTAAATCTACCTTCAGTAAAGATTGAAACGAAACGTTAGTTGCATGAGCAGGACTAGTAGCAACTGGGGCAACATTCGAATTGGAGAAGCCTTGATTGGCATCTCTTGTTCTAACAGCCTTTAAGTAATCAAGAAATTCTCCTCGGCGGACAAAAAAACTATGTTCAACCAATTCACACAGGTTAGTTGTAAAATAGACATGAGTTTTAGCAAGAATCTCGAGCTTCAGAATTGACTCGTGATGTAACTGAAAAGTCGCATAATTTGCTTCAAGTCCGGCGAGACATGACTCCGTATAACCTTCCGTCATGTTATCTTTACCCTTAGATTTGAAATTTTGAAATGAATTATTAATTCTAGCTTGGAGTAACAACTGCCTAGTATGTAGTCCCTCCATGTTGAGATCAAAGTATACTGACTAGCAAGAACTTGACTGTTTAATCTGAGTGAACTAGTAAGTTACTCTACTATTTCCCCGAAGGTAATATTAGAGTAAAGACAATTTCTTACAGCTAAGACTTAAGCTAAATTACAATACCTGTGCTACTATGCGTAGAAAGGTGTGTCGTTGTCTGTGGCTACGGAATCTCCCACGGCAAATCAGATGATGATTCACAACGTTGACTGCTCGAAGAGAAGTAACTGCAAGCGATGAATTCAGCGACGCCCTGCAGAATAGTCAGCAACTGAATCAGGAAATCATCCAGGTGTTGACCAGCAGTCGAAGTTGCAGTCAAAGTGAAGTATCGGCAGGCAGCAATACAACTGCAAGGTCAAGTCACATAAGTAAATTGCATAACCGAGATGTCGACACAAGTATCTATCAAGAAAACTTTATCAGAAAGTTTAGCTTTAACATGGAGACGTGCAGTAACGCCTGACCGGCTGTCAGTCTCCACGACAGCAGGTTGCTTTAGTTTTTCTGATTGATCGAAGTATTAGGATTCTTGACTTTGTACTCCTGACCGGGTCCACGTTTCCAGCTGCAAGGAAGGAGGCGGTTGCGCGCTTCCTTGCCGAATTTGCGGTGATACTTGCAACGGCCCTTATTGGTATCACGCGAGCCGGACGACGATCCTGCGGGCGAAGAATCACACTTGCTCTTAGAATTTGAGCGTGAGCGTTGTTTTCGTCCGGAGTAGTGACGTGATTCGGAGATGGCCGATAATATTTGGGCCATCAATTCCTCTGGAGCTGTAGAGGCTGAGTTATGGGTTTTCAATGCATTGATGTTGTGCGACTGTTGAAGAAAATCATGAGCCATGTCCGCGCTTTTGAGAAGTTCTGTTTCTTCTTTGTAATTCATAACCATAATTTGAATTTGCGCTGGAAGACGTGTTCGCCATAAGGAGATTACAGTGTCTTTTGGCACACGACCTTCTAGGCCCTTGCAGAGCCTGTTCAGTTGTTGCTCTGCTGTTTCGGCGTACCTCTCTGCCAGGATCTTCTTGACTGATTCGTACTTTTGGCCTCTGACGAGGGTGTTGAGTTTATACTACAGATCATGGTGAATGTCCTAGGTAAGATATCTGCCTGTAAAATTGAATTTGGCTTCGTATTCGGTAACGTTGTGTGCCAAGAATAGGTCTTCCAACTGTTTGAACCAATCTTGCGGGTGTTTGTAAAAATTCCAAAAATGTAAGTGTTAGGTGCTTGCGAAGCCTGAAGAGCTGGCTGTGGGATCGAAGGTGCGTCAAGTTCCCTTGTGCTTGATTATGTGTATGAGTGTTAGATCCTAGATTGGGATATACAACAGGTGAGGAGGTTGGTCTCTGGAACTGTGTACAAGTGCATCCGGTCGACAGGCTCGGGGCGGTGGTCACTGCTGGCCAAGAGTGTGACTGTAAGAAAGGCGTTCCAGTCATGAAAGAATGAGAGAGATTATCATCTGTCGACGTAACGCTCTTGGACAAACTTGGTGGACATCTGAGAAGATTGCTGCAGCTGGTATTTACCGTAGTGATCGGGCCAGGTGATGTTGAGACTGTACCCGCTTGAGACGAAATGGAGAGAGGGAAAGACGTTATGGCAGTTTCACTCTGAAGATCATGACTTGAATGAAGTCTTCTTGGTGAAGAGGTGAAGCATTGTTCGATGAACTTCCCGAGCCCCTCCAATTTGCGATCCATTTCTTCCATTCACTCGTACGTTCATTCCTCTCTTGACCTCAAAAGGTCTTCTAAACTTACTGCCGTTGTGAAATTGTTCCTCGAAGGTGCGTGCGTTCCCCATCTGATGTCAGGCTGTTTGAGAGTGGCACCTCTGTTGGTGAGGGGTGTGCAGGAGTTCCTGGTTCACTGCTGATTCAGTATCTCACTGTCGAAAACATTATTGGTAGCACCTAGCGACTGATGAGCGCCGAAGTTGGATGGCTCCTGTCCGGCTGCAGCACCGGTAAGGTCTAACAAGCCCAAGGTGGCCGCTGAGGTAGTGCTTGGTGGAGTAGCCAAATGTTCGGATATTGGCAGCGTGAATGCTCTTGTCCCCGTGTTAGTGGGACGAGTTTGCGTGTGAGTGACTTCTCTGGATGTGGAGACATGACTATTCTCATTTTGATCACCTGGATTGATCTTATTGATTGAAGAATGTTGGATCATGTTTGCAGCTAAAAGAGTTCTTCTTGAACTTCTCGTTTGCTCATTTACGAGGAAATGCAGAGACTCATCTAACGATAATTAGTCGGGATAAACTTGGAAAGTTATTAGAAAAGCTAGGAAAGGTGTACTCGTAGGTACATCCCTAAATGCAAAGCAGTGTTGTCCGCCTTGCAAGTAATATCTGTAAAAGAAATTGAAGTAAAAATTGATACTTATTGAATGTAATGTCACGTAGAAGTAAGTGAGTTATTAACCTTACGCCGATGCGTATTACAAGCTACCTAGTTAGTGCTCGCAGGCACAAACAATGCTTTCAAAAGCTAAGCCTATGCTAAAACTTAAATCTATATTGCTGCTGAACTACGCATGAATTCATAAAAGTCACGAGAATGCAGTATACGAGTTTCGAGAAATGCTAAGATGTCTTTCCGCGTGACCTTGCGCGAGAATGAGCTTGAAAACAACAGCGTGCAAAATCCAAGATGGCCGCCGAGTTCTCGGAAAGCCTGACCATTGCACACGAATTCTCAGAATTCGAAATCTCGCGAGTGAACGTGCGCCGTGCGACAGCAATTTTCGAAAAGCGAGGGGCGCAACAATCGTTCACGAGAAGCGCGCGCCGAGCAATAAGAATTCTCGGAAAGCCGGGAGGAGGTAAACACTTCCCGGAATCTTGCTTTAGAAAAACTCGATAATTGCAGCGTAATAAATACGTTATGCTGCGAAACGCGCGAATTTATTGCTCGCGCGCCAAATTTTTAACCGCACGCATACCTTTGCGCGATGATGAAATCGTTGCTGCATGCCGAGGTGTCTCGAAGACGATGTCTAGGCTTCTGCTGATATCTCAGAGAAAACTCGACGAGGTGCGTGAATTGCAGAGGCCGACCTTGCGTTGCTCCACGGGTGTATTAGAATGGTGCCGGTAACGGTGGCTTCACGCAAGGACGCATCCAGAGATCTGCCTCGGCGAAAGCTGATTGTAGCGGCTGATCTCGCGTTGCTCAACAGGTGCCTTTGAAGGCACCGATGACTGTGGCTTCACGCAAGTACGCACCCAGAGATCTGCAGCGGTCACTGAAGTGCCTCGGAGAAACTCGACGAGGTGATGGCTGCGGCGGCCCAGAATATCTTGGCGGCGAAGTGCCGCAAACGTTGCTGAAGCTTGGCTTGCGGCACGATGAAACGTGCCGGTGTCGCTCGTGTGTGCGCCGGCGTGCCAGCACGCACACACAGACAGTCGGTGGGCCGTCAGGAACGCGCCGCTGCCCGATCGGAACGAATTCGTGTGGTGAAGGATTGTTCTGCTCCTGCCAGGAGAGTTGCACTCCCTCGAAGGTCCGCTGGAGATACGTCCTCTGAGTTGGGGTCACCAATGTAGGAGTGTGGTGGTGAGGTTGTGAATAAGGGAGACGACTTCTGTCCTACTAATTCTATCTTTATTGTATAGCGCTCTCTCTCTCTCTCTCTCTCTCTCTCTCTCTCTCTCTCTCTCTCTCTCTCTCTCTCTCTCTCTCTTTCTCTCTCTCTCTCTCTCTCTCTCTCTCTCTCTCTCTCTCTCTCTGGACTGACTTCCTCGCACGGAGGTCAGTGTGAAACTGAGCGGCGACGTTAGAGGCGCTAGCTCGCAGCGTGAGCTGCTGTCTCTCTCTAACACTAGCAAGTGCCGCCACGTATCGGTGGGAGCCTATATATATTATAATATTATATATTGGTGTGTGAGTATAACAATATCCATGGATAATTTGTAAATATAATTTAGAATAATATTGAATAATTGCATATAAATAAAGAAATAGCCAATATAATAGATAAAACCAAATTAATTTGTGGAAGCTATTTGCCAATATTTCGCAGCAGTTTTGTTTATTGAGATGTTGCTTATGAAAACTGTACCGGAGTCTCTTAAGTTTGTAATTCTATATTTGCAATTCATATTTCATAATTAATATTTGTTTAGATCCTTACCAACCGTTGACGTGAATACGCGTATTTTATAGAAAGAGGAAATCTACTGAAAAATTAACATAAAATGTTTGATTGGTTTTATTTAAACAATGGTGAAAAATTATATGAAATTATGGCATAAAGTTAAATTTTCCATAAAATGTAGCTTGCCGTGTAATAATTCATTTACTAAAACTAATAGCAATTTCCTATTGTAAAGAATATAAGAGCTATTATATTTTACTTATTTCTTAATTATTATATATAAATAACTGTATAAATAATCTGTATGTTACGTGGAATTTAACTTCATTCATGTTGTAAATGAAAGAATGTTTTGACCTCATAAATGTCGAGCTTTTAAGAGCCATTTATCAGTCGCGCTGACCTATATGCTAGCTTATTATGCTTGTACAGTACACCTTCACCGTCTCGGAAAACAAACAGCGAAAATACTCGTGACAAAGGTAAAAACCGCTGCCAATTCATTGGCACGTAGCTTCCTCAAACTTAATTTACTGATTCCTTTAATTAATTATTAATTCCAATATTTAAAATTTAATACTTTAGAAAGACAGAAATAACAAAACTCCAACATAATTTATTCAAATTTTTATAGATTATATAGATTCTGACCAATTACCATGATCATTTCTGACCAATCACCAAAGCTCAATGACTGTCATTTTTGTATTCATGGATTGTAAATTATATCTATTAGTTATTGTCAAATTGTTGTAAAAATGACCGTCATGTAAGCAATGTCGGTAATGTTTATGTTTATTTATTGTAAATTATGACTATCAATGACGATAAAGTTATTGTCAAAATTACTTTAAAGTTAGAATATTTTGTCAAACGATCATTCCACATTAATGCACAGCTTTTTACGTAATTTTCATCTCGTAAGAGATAGATGAAATTATACATTTTCATATAAAATTAAAATTCGAAAAATAAATTTTTCACGAAAAAAATTGGAAAAGTTTTATGGAAAATATTAACTTGTAATTTTTTTATGGCCAATTCATATTCAGTGCTAGAAATGTACCCATTCTGCACCACTACCACTGAGTATGAAATTGGTAGATGTCGGGCAACAAATTTATTTTCGTGTTACGTTGAACATTGAACGTGTTATATTGAATGCGTTATGTGGAAAGGCTGTTATAATGTGAGGGGATGTAATTTAAAAAATTTGATGAAGACAGATTTTTGTTTTCATTTTAAAATTTTTCAAGTTTTATATTTTTGTTAATAATGAAAAACCGCGATAACTAAAAAATTGTTCTTTTCAAAAAATATAAATATTTTAATTCTCTTTCAAATGCTACCCATCCCATTCAGATACACAGAGCCATCCTCAAGAAATAGATTTTAAAAATGTCAAGAAAAATTTTGACCTCACATATTTCTGAAATTTATGAACCAATCACTTTGCCAAAAGAACTCATCCGAGAACTATCAATAATATACCTCTACAATGAATTTTGAAGCGAATAAGACAATTTTACTCTTGTAATAGTTGAACATATAAAACTCATTTTTTTTTTCATTTTTCAATTTTTACGTTTTTGTTAATAACAAAAGAACCGTGATAGCTAGAGAATTAATTTTTTTTAGAAAATATAGGTAATTTAAATCTCTTTCGAATATCACCCATCCCATTTAGATACATAGAGCCGTTCTCGAGAAATTACGATATAAAAAAAAATTGAAAAAAATTTTAACCTCAAATATCTTCGAAATTTATGGATCAATCCTTTTGCCCAAAGAACTCACTCGATTGGTATACAAAATCTACCCCTACAAAGAATTTCAAAGTGATGAAGCCAATTTTACTATAGTTATTGAACGACAAAAAAAATCACTTCTCTTTAGAAATTATTTTTTTTCTCAAAAAATAATGAATAAAAAAAACCTAAAAATTTAGTAAGTTATAGTACTTAATATTCTTTATAACCAAAAAAATATTCATGTTAATATCTTTTTTTAATTTCAAAATATAACCTATTTACAAAAAATTACGTTTTCATCAATAACTTATGACGAAATATAGCTACCGACTTTTTTTTTTTTTTAATTGTAGATAATTTTATCCTACATACAGAGAATTCATGATATATAAACAATATTTTCTCTAAATATTAAAAAAATCGAAAAAAATATTTTGAAAATTAAAAAATAGCTATAAAAAAAAATTAAATTTTACAAAAATAGAATATTGAACCCAATTTTGGAAGCAAAATCTAAAAAAAATGATCACTCTCCCGTTAAAATTGGTCGAGTAGATCATGAGATATCAGCGTATATGGACACACACACACACACACACACACACACACACACACACACACACACACACACACACACACACACACACACACACACACACACACACACACACACACACACCCACACACACACCCACACACCCACACACCCACACACCTACACCCACACACACACACACACACACACACACACACACACACACAAATCCATACGGACATTTTCTAAAAATAGTGTATTTCGATTCCAAATTTGCTAAATAACATTTCTAACACATTATCTCATAAACTTTTTTTTTACCATCATAAAGCTTCCTCTATGGGGAAGCAAAATCGGCCGGACTTGTCCGTCATCATAACGTCTTTGAAATGAAAACAGTTGCTCTATTAAAATGTGTAGTTTGACGATCAAACACAGCGAATTGTTTCCTATTTCAAAAAACTTATAAACATTTAGATTTAATAGAACGAAAGACAGCAATATTAGATGAATTAATATTACAATTTGAGTTGAATGGTCATGATGAATTGATAATTGTTCTGAAAGAGAAACTTAGAATAAGTTTCTTCAACATTTTTCAACAAAGGTTTAACAAACTTTTAAAAGTATGAAAACTTACGATTCTTTTGAAAGTAAATATACAAATTGGCTCAATAATAATTTTAAGTTCGATTTCATTGAAACTACATAAAATAAAGTAAGCATACCCGGTAAGAATCTTCATTTTATTCCAATTATAAATCGACTACTTAATGCTAAAAAGTTATTTATAAATAAATTTGTAAAAGTAAAGTGTTTTAGTCTACCACGTTTAAACTCGATACATTAGAATATTTGCAATAAAAAATACTATATCTACTGGTTTTTTAATTCCATACAAAATTAAACCACATATTAAGTTAATTTTTGAAATTAATTTATATGCAATCGAATAATTAACTACATAATTTGTACTTACGTATGGAATTCGATACAGCGCGGCGTGCGAGCGCCAAATCGTGCTGTTTCCAGCTGATGTTTAAAATACTGAAATGTACTTGAACAAATTTTATGATAAGCATATCCAATGTATTTTTTCCTCAGGTTTCCAATGGTGTAGGCAGTTTTCCCGAAATTTTCCATTTTCACCCTCAAAAAGTACAAAACGTGTTATATCTCGAAAACGATATTTTTAATATTTTTGTTTACCCTCTAGATCGAAAGCTGAGCATTTTTTCCGTAGGAAAGGATATTTTCCAAAGAGTGCCCAAGATGTTTTCTGCGAGATATAAAACGTGAAAGAGTAGATGCACCGCCTTTCATGCGCGCGGTACTACGCGGTACAGCGCGCGGACTGCGCCCGCCTCGTTGCCTATATAATAACCTTTTATAATCTTTAATTCTTTACCTATTATTCTGGATTCTTAATAATGCATGGAGTAATATTTTATTAATTATTTTATAAAATAATACAATTTCAAAATTAACAGCAATATAGTAACTCTTGTACTAACGTTTCTTTTTTAGTGTAGATAATATTTTTTTTTTTGATTTCGCAGTTTTTTTCGGGAAGATTTTATACTCTGAACTCAGAGAGGTTTTTTTGAGCTTCAATGTACTTTTATCTATCGGAATAATAGCATGGTATTGTAACGTGCCTGGTATAGACTTAGCCTTGTCCAGTCTTGGTTTTAGTTTCAAAACCGTTTCTTTATACGATGCTTTACTGCTATAAAAAACTTTGGATTGTTTGCAGTAATCTTTAGCCCAGTTGTACAGCTCTTTTGGCGTTAAAATATGATTACTAGAAGAAACTTGTAGACTAGCTCGTTTTGCACCTCGTTTTAGGTTCGCGCCTATACCATCGCACGCACCTTTGCCATGTGCTGTGGCATAAAAATGCCACTCAGCAGTAACTCCAAAATCTTTCTCGTGAAAAAGAAGATTTTGAAAATTTGATTTATTCTTAAAATGCTGACCTGCTCCATCAGTCAAATAATAAACTTTCTTGACTGCAAAATTAGTTTTAAGGTAAGACATTACAATTTTTTGATATTCATAAACGGCTATGGAATCATGATTTAAATTGTCGGAAATTACAGCAATGCTTACATGTTTGAGTTCATTATTTTATTTATAGTACACTACAATTGTAAAAACGGTTGCCTGTTTATTATTCCAGTGGAAGGACTGTGTAGAATTTTGTATAACGAAAGCATAATTTTCTGCGAAATCGCAGCACACGAGAAATTCTTCTTCCTGAAGATTGCTTTTTAAGTTATTTATAAAAAGTGATTGTTTCTTAGCGAGAAAATCGTGAGTTTTTAATTTTATTAATTTTTCCCCCAGTTTGTCCATAAATTCGTGCACATTTACAGTTTTGGAAGCTATTGTACACCTATCTGTTTGAAACCATGATTGATACTTGATTTGAAAAATATCATTTTCATCAAAGCATTCAAGCAAATGTTTTCGTAATATAGACATATTGGGGCAATCCAAACAGTCATCCAAATAGCATCTATCGTGTACATCATTACACACAATTGCTTGGATGCAATCGTGGTAGTTCTTAAGAGGCAATTGAATGTCTTTAGTTAAATTTTCTATGTCCATAGCACTTAGCATGAGCTTCACATTTTCGTGATGCACACACACGCATACGTTGTGCGTACCGCTACTCCCAGCTAAAACATAATGTGGTGGCCTCAATTCTGTAAATTTAGTAAAACCAATATTAACGTATTCATTTTCTTTTTTATATAATTTATACAGCTCATTTAAATTACCAAGCAGTAATCTTTTTTGAATATGTTCTCTTTCGCCATTGTTCTGTTTAATAGATACATAATCTTTTAAACATGGCATGTTTCGGCTTATATCATCTCTCTCATAAAAACTTTTTGCAGAATTTACAGTATCATCTGGAAGTAGTTTGCCACGTTTCTTTGCAGGTATTGAAAATACTCCGCTCTTCGCTACCAAATCTTTCGCTTCGCGAACTTCTCGTTCACTGCAATCGCATTCTCGCATCAAATCCCTGCGAGACCAAAACTTCGGCGCGAGAGTTAACAGCTGAATTCTCTCTTGCTTATTTGTTGACTCAGAAATTTTTTTCTTTAGTTGTTCGAGAACTGCAATACCAGTTTTGCGATATTGATCATCATACACTGATTTAGCTTTTTTAGCATCAGATGGAGATAAACTTGATTTCTGTTTATAAATTTGGCGTCGACTGGTTGAACATATTTTAGCATTTTCAGATACTAAAGGATATTCACTTCTGAAAAGTGTTGGAAAGTCAGACAAATTTTTAGATGCAGGGTGATCATTTTTACTTAAAGGATTTATACATTTCAAGTTCCAAGATGAATCCATTTTAATTGCTATATTAAACAAAAATGGAAAACTTTCTCTTTGAGAAAGCAAAAATATTGAAATCAAGAGTCACCAATGATTTAATAATCAAATACACAATAGTCACAAGGAAATCAAATTGTTTAACTGCTATTGCCAAGAAATTCGAAAAAATTCGAAGAGGAAAAAGATAAAAAGTTATGGTAATTATATACTTTCGACGTGATGATTTACATACAGTTTGAAAAGTGTGGACGCCACCTATCGAATGAAAAATGAATGATTCCGTGCCGCGCGGTACCGCGCGTAGGAACCGTCTTTTCAGCGCCTTGCGTCTACTCTTTCGCGTTCTATATCTCGTAGAAAACATCTTGGGCACTCTTTGGAAAATATCCTCTCCTACGTGAAAAATGCTCATCTTTCGATCTAGAGGGTCAAAAAAAATATTAAATATCGTTTTCCAGATATAACACGTTTTGTACTTTTTGAGGGTGAAAGTGGAAAATTTCGGGAAAACTGTCTACACCATTAGAAAGCTGAGGAAAAAATACATTGGATATGCTTATCATAAAATTTTTTCAAGTACATTTCAGTGTCTTAAACATGAGCTAGAAACAGCACGATTTGGCGCTCGCGCGCCGCGCTGGGGCAGTTGACATGAAACGCGTCACATGTATTTCTACATAATTTTACCTCCGAAACAGTAAGTACAGTTCCCGCGTAAAAATGATTCGTATATACTTATATATACTTATACACGTTTATATATTCTCATATAGAACTATATATGTTGTGTTGTGTTATTAAAAGAAAAGAGTTGGGGTACATTATGTGGGGTACACATGGCGTGGCCTCCAGATGCATGGGTAAACCCTTGGTATCCTTCAGTTTTCGGGTGAGTTCAGCCCAATACCTTCTCGTAGAATTGAAGGATCTTTCTGACGTTCCTCACCTCGATATTATTGACCAGTGGAAAGGGTCACCAAGATACAGGCGCCTCCTCTCCACTAGTGCAGGACATTCGAGTATAACGTGGATTGACATCTCATCCTCTTCTCCACAGAATCTGCAACTCGGATCTTATATTTAAAGAAGACGCTAATGGTGGTGGTGGTAAGTAAATGTTGATTGCAGCTAGTGGCCAAGGTTACTACCAATATTTTGTTGTAAGAGATGGTAAAAAATAGAACAACAAATTTATTTCACTTTCACAACGTTACGAACATCTTTTTTTATTTAATGAATGTCCCTCTTCAGGTAACTAATAAACAAAAAATAGATACAATTTTATTTTATACAACACGTATGAATAAATAAATTACGACAACACGTAAGAACAACAAACGGATAACACTTACAACGTCTGTTTTTAATGTAGTGCGGAGAGCTGTCCGTTTGTCACAGTAAAATTTAATCAGAAAATCTCGTATATATACTAATAATTTTGAGTGTGTGTCACAATATATATTCGTGTAACAATATATGCGTAGTTCAATGACATAGGTAAATGATTTAGGTGGGGCGCAGCCCACTCCGACGAGTTCAAACGCAAAGGAGAGATATCAGGGAAACATATTAATGTAGAAGTATAGCTTAGAAGCACGTTGCTCTTAGATGGCTATAAGACGTGTCTATATATAACTACGGTATATGTTTTCCTGCTATCCGCTCAACCAATTTCTGCCTTTATCATACTAGGAAGGAGATAAAAATTCAAAATTACGTTTCAACACACTATATTCTTTAGGAAGATTATTTATTTCAAATTGTTTATTCATAAAGTTCTTTTATGTGTGTATGTATAATGCTTGGGAAAATAGTCTTTTATCTTTATTAATTTCTTTTATCTTTAATAATATTACCGTTATCAAAGTTTATAGTATGGTTATTATCTATCCTGTGTATATGTAAAGATGAATTTTTATCTTCTTCGATGTATTTTTTATGGTGTTCCTTGATCCTTACGCCAAGACGTCTACAGGTCTGACCTACGTACGACGAATTGCAATTGTTACAATTTATTTTATAAATCACGTTAGATTTCTCTAATTTCATATTTTTGTCTTTGCCTAATACTCTAATATTATTCATCTTATTCTGTGTACTGAATATTACATTTGTATTTAATCTTTTAAAGAAATTTTTTGCAAAGCCTTCAATTTCTTTAACATATGGTAAACAAATAAAGTTTTTATTTTCGTTATTTGAGTTTTGTTGTGTATTTGTGCAATTTCTAATTATTTTCAGTCGTTTTTTTATATAAAATTCAATAAAATCTATTGGATAATCATTTTTAGTTAAAACATTTTTGATAATTTTTATATTCTTTTTATGAAAGGAAGAATGGGCAAGTTTAATGGCTCAATCTATAAGAGAATAAATGATGGCTATTTTATTACTCATCGGATGGTGTGAATTAAAATTTAAATATCTACCGGAAAAAGTGAGTTTTCTATACCAATCGGTTATAATTTTATTTCGTTCGTTATTAATTATCTTAACATCCAGAAAGCTAATACTGTTATTTTGTAGTTTTTCAACTGTAATTGTAGATTTTGATCATAATTATTAAACGTGTTTAATGTTTCTTCTATGTGATCTTTGTGTATACACAACAATACGTCATCTACATATCGAAAATAAAATAGAAGCTTTTTGATTAACTGGTTTATATAAAATGTCTCAAGATCTTCCATAACAATATCAGATAAGACGGGGCTTATCGGGTTGCCCATGGCAGATCCAAAAGTTTGTCGGTAAAATTTATTGTTAAATTGGAAGTAATTGTTATTTAGAATGAACTTGATCACTTTACAAAATTCTGAGAGATTCAAATTAGTTTTATTGTGTAATTGGTGTCATCTTTTTTCAATAGCTTGTGTGTAATACTAGATATTCTGGGACATTAGTGAATAGGTATTCGTCTTATCGTAGGGCATCATGAAGATGCCTCCTGACTACATGACCTCCAGTATTATGCACTTGACGTTCTCCCCAGAGTTCTTCCTGACCCTCCGAAGCCCTCTTACAGCAGCGGCAGCAATGGTCAGGTGGAGCGGCTCCATATCTAGTACAGCCCCGAGAGCAGCCGTTGGCATGGACATGCCTCCCCGGTCCGGCAACGTACCGTAGTACTAAACATCTCAACCTTTGCAGCTGACCTGCTGTTTTCAGATGCATTCTATCCTACCAGACTACCGCTGCAAAGTAAGTCGGGGCTTTAGAATTGCATAATATAGCCATTTTATCGCTCCTGGTTTTAGTCCCCAGTTCCTGCCCATGGCCCTTCGCAGTTGCTATAGGGCTGCGGTGAAATTCTGACACTTAACCTCTACGTGTCTTCTCCATGTCAACGTACTGTCTATGGTGACCCCTAGATATTTGAACTCTTTGGATAGCTTGAGTGCTTTCCCGTTGAGCACCAGTTGGCAGGTTCTATCCCACTTGTATTTCCTGGTTAACACTATGACCTCTGTTTTGCCTGGATTAACCCGAGGCCTGTGCTCCTACAGTAGGCTTCCATAATCCGTATATCCCCCTGTGTGAGTTCTATGAGGGTAGGTAGGAAGGATCCGCGCCTAATGGTCAATATGTTATCGGCGTCACCCACTACCTGACACCCCGCGTCATTAAGGTTTGTTAACAGATTGTCCACTATCAGGCACCATTTCAGGGGCGACATAACTCTCCTTTACGGACAGCCCGAGGAGACATCGCCTCTTACTGTGGTGTTGCCTTTGGTCACTTCTAATTGTCTGTTCCCTGGAATATGGCTCGTCCAGCCTACTAACATTGTAGGCACTTCAAATCTTCTCAGGGCGTCACTAATGACGCCTCTTGAAGTATGATTGAACGCCCCTTCTATGTCCATAAAGGTACCGACAGCATAGCCTCCGTTCTTCAGCTGGGGCCGAATTAGCTGTATTATGCTTTGCGCTGTCTCTGTAGACGTACCTGTCCTGTATACGTGTTGACCTACATGCAGAGTCTTGCCTCTTAAAGTAACATCTCTGATATATCTATCGATGAGTCTTTGAGACGGTTTTTGCAAGAAGGAAGTCAAGCTTATAGGGCGGAAATCCTTCGGAGTGGTATATCTGCTTTTTTCTGATTTTGGTATAAACACCACGCTCGCACCTTGCCACGCGCGTGCCCGCATAAGACTCGCCTTGACCGCCTTAACTTGGGGCTCAACTATAACATGTCCCGCCTTTTTCAGGTACGCGGGGTATATACCGTACGTCTAGGTGATTTGTATGATTTAAAGGAATTGATGGCCCATTTGATACTTTCCGGGCTCACTATCTGGTTTGCCAATTTGCGATTCCGGCGCTATATCGATGCTCTGAGTTGCCTCCTGCTCACCTCCGTTTTCCCCTTCAGGATCGGCCATTTCTCTTTCCTCTCAGTGAAATTGGAGAAGTGTGCCTTTAAAACATTTCAGAGTCTTCTCATCAGATCTGGAGAATCTGCCATTCGAGAGTTTTAGGGAGCCAAGGATAGCCTCTGGATTGCTTGACAGCCTTTTATTCAGTCTGGCAGCATCGGCACCTCCCTCAACTTCCTCACAAAAAGAGACCCACCTCGTCTGTTGGGCCTTCCTAATTTCTTCTCTGTATTGATCCCTCTCCCGGTTGTATGACTGCCAGCACAGCAGATCGTTACATTTCTTGGCTTTCCTAAGAAGGTCTTAGGTTTTTCCTCTAAGTGCAGCCTGGCCCTTGTTCCACCATCTAACTTGGACTCTGGGCCTACGTTTCGTGATTTAGCAGTTATGGTAGGTATTCAGCATCTCGTCCTTCAGCATCTTGGTGGCTGCCTCTAACGTGGGTACGTCATCGATTGCTTTAGGGAAGTCCCTAAAGGATTCTGCGAGATCTGCTGAATAGTTCTTCCAGTTCGTATTTCTGGGATTTATTTTCCATTGGGCATACCCGCCACCAGATCGGAGCTGATCTGTTCGTGATCTAAAAGCGATGCTACGTCCGAGACCCTCCAATTGACAATCCTGTCTGTAAGGTTTCTGGTGCATAGAGTTAAATTCAACACTTCCTCCCTTACAGAATTCCGGAAGGTCGGCGTGCTGCCAACATTTAGAATGTCCAGTTCCATATCATCAGATATTCCACCAGGCGCTGTCCGCGCCAATTGGTGTCAGTGCTGCCCCATAGTTGATGGTGTGCATTCGCATCACATCCTATCAGTAGAGGCATCCTAAGCGCCGTGCAGTGGTCCACTAGTCGCGCTACTTCCATTGGTGGCACATTCGCATCGTACCCATCATCGTAGGAGAAGTATGCCGACGCTGTGGCCACTCATCTCCGTCGTGATTATCATCAGATCCCCAGTGCATAGTTCATATTGGAGCACGACATTGATCGCTTATGTTACTATGCATAACCCTGGGCCTGATCGATGCTGCGTTCCTGAAACACAACAATCCTCCCAAGCCCCTGATTATGCCGATCACTGTCCATGGTTCTTGGACCAGTGATAGGCCTCTGTGGACCGCAGCCAAGCCGCTCTGCGAGATAGCAGAGGCGTCCTTGCTGTGTGCAAGTTGATCTGGATTATTGGCAGTGGTGGAGGAACCATTATGCCTTTTCCACCGCCAGGGTACTCCTCCGCCGTTGCTACCACAGTTAGGAGGTTCGTCCTCTGGGCGGTGGTAAGTCCAACCCCGCCGCTAGTACCATTTTGAGGCGCCCTCGACGAGACCGCACCCTCCACCGCCTCTTGGGCGCCTCTCTTAAGCGATTTATGGTCACACCCGTGGGCCGGGCCCTTAGGACCCCATCTCCCTGGAGGCAGCACAGCCCGCCCTCCCTGGTCTCTTGTTGGCCCGGTGAGCTGAGCACGGGGTATCATTCTTCTTCCTCTTTGGATTCTCCCGGAACTGAGCTGCCTGGACCTGATTTTGCTGTAGGAGGGTGTGGGGTTGCCCCTTGCCACCCTCTTCAGTTTAGCCAGTTTCTCGCGGTATACACCGCATTTTCTTGCGGGAAGGTGTGGTCCGTAGAACACTAGCTCCTCACTCTGGAACGCCGGTAGCTCCTTGGCGAATTGTCCTCCGACTACCGAAGTAGAAGCGGCAACGACCTCTGGAGTCACCGAGATCATCTCTGGTACGCGGGCTACTGGAGTATGGGGCGTTGTGGATTGGCTCCCCTCTTTCTCCACCTATCCAATCGCCTCTCTCTCTGTGTATGTGGTTTAGAGATCAATAACTTTTTCATTTGAATCCCACGAGTAGCTAGAGAACTAAAGATGCGCCGACGCAGAGCCCCCCATGCGGCAGTAAGGCAACTAGTTTACTCTGGAGTTCCACCAGGTACCCCCGGGACTTCGTTAGAGATCCTCTGCAATCCCTAGGGTAACGAATTCACTTCGATACGGATCGCATAATACCTTCGAATCGGGGAATTTATGTACCCATCCAGTCCACCACTTTGGATGGGGGCTGTTTCTTTATCGCCACAAGCGATTCGCCGCTCCATCTCGGTTCCGCCCAAGGTCATAACTCTGGCCGGGAACCCCCAACAAACCGGAAGTTCCCTTCATACGTTTGGACAACCCCTTTTATAGAAAGCCAGCATTCATTCACCATTGGCTTGGACGTCCCGTCTATAGAGAGCCACATCCATACAGCCAGAGTCACTTACAAGGAAACGTCCCCAGGTGTAACCCGCCGATTTTCTTGAAATTGTGATATATTATTATACTACATCAAAAAATAATTGACACGTATTTTTTTATACGTTCCCATACGCCCTTTTAAACGGAGAAAACCACCCCTAAAATTTATGCCTAAAAACGCATTTTTTGTTATTTCTCAAAAACTATTCAGAATTTTTCAATGAAAGAAAGTAGAAGTTACTTGTTATTCAAAATTACATAAGTAGGTAAGGTGGACTGGTTCTGGCTCAGTGAGCCAGAACCAGCCCACCATTTTCGGTTATGATTTTCGACCAGTGAAAATTGACCGTCACGCGTGATCGTCGTGCGCACCGACAATTTTAAAATGGCGCACTCACAGCGAGAGCGCGCAGCGAGAGTGCGCATGCATACCGCGAGAGTGCATGCATCCGATCGCAATTTATTTTAAGCTTTTGTAATTGTCACGTTCGGGTAACGAATTCGTATTCGTGGAATACTTTTGAGAATACTTTTTCGATTTTGAATCCTCCTTTTTTTCCTATTTAGAATCAAGAAGAGGAGTATAAGCGTTTGTACTTGTGTTTTGACCCATCTTCTTCGACGCCAGGGACACGAATGAACCATTTACTCGCAATCCATGGAGGTCTCTTCCGCGCACATTTTTTAGAATTTTTTCAGAAGTTTAACGTTATGAAGAGTACAGCTGGTTTTGTAGGCACCCTCGTGGTTTGGGCAAACTGTCACAAGTTTGATCTTGTCTAACGGAGGAAAACCGATCTCCGTTACATCGTGAACGTTAGAATTGAAACGTTCGAGCCATTTTTTCTTGATGGAGCCCATAACGAATACCTGACTAGCATCATGCAAACATTCTGGAAGAACACTTCCGATGTTGGTGTAGGGACGGTAACATGACTTCCAAGAAATACCGTGATACAACTTCTTTAGCCAAGTGTTTTGTTCCTTATACTTATCGGTGAGTCGTTTCCAAGGAAAAGGTTCCTTGAATAAGATTAAAGGTTGGGCGTCTTCGCTCAACGGAACTATTGCCAATTCTTTCAAAACGAAATCATTAACAGGCTGTTTGAAGCCCTGCATATCGACGATGAATTTCATTTTTACACAAGCTTCTTCACGTCACCACTGATGGGACTATACTGAACGATACGGTCGAGCAGAATGAGATAATACGCGGCTGTTCCAGCTGGAAAATTATCTCTCGATTCAAACTCTAAACGCACGTCCACGAGAGATTGTTTTTCAAATATTCGTTTTGTTTGGAACAATCGAACACTATCAAAGGTAAGTATTTTATAAAATCTACTTTATTCAAAAGAGGTTCGGAATTTTTTTCATAATAAGCACTCTGAACATTTGCATACATATCATACAGTACAGCGTACCGGTTATGATCGATATTTAAATTTAAATTTCCATACGGGTAACATTGCGAATTTAAAAAGAGTTTAACATTACTTACGTGGAAATGATCGAACTGACTCGCGTTTACCTGCCTCCGAGATTTTCTATTCGTTTGAAAAGCAAGAATAATGAAGCATGATTTTTCCAACTGATTGGATGTTTTAACAGTCCAAACGTGTTTCGGAGAAGATGGAAGGAGGGAATATTCGTAGAATTCCCAACTGCGGTAGCTCATAACCACAGGTATGTTTTTCTCGATTTAATTGAATAGAGGAATCTCGCTTATCGGAGAGAAATATGTATGGCATCAACCACTCTATCTTCGTGAGCTCAATTTTAAATTCTTCATAAGTATTGTTTGATCCTGCTGTCTGTATGATGGCATTGATATCATTTCTCGATCTCGTGATTATGAGTTCATGTTTAACATTTACTAAAATTTTTCTATATTCTTCGACAAATCCAAAAATCATGCAGAGAGGTATAGACAAGTCGAAGTAACCATCATCGTTGGTAAGTTTTTGCGTTTCTTCTACATCGAGCCAGCCAGCGTTCCCGATGACCAATTTTTAACCAGGATTGAGAGAATTCCAACCTTTCATGAGAGTAGTTAACCCTACATTTTTACATTTATCAATTTCAGTGACATTTATCTCGTAACTGATTTCTTCAAACATATTACAGATGGCGTTGTTGACTAACATAGAACGTTGGAGTGTTGTACCATCCGGCTTAACTAGTTTACCACATACATGTATTGAACTTCGCAATGGTAGAAGACATAAATGCTGATGCTGAATCGCGATGCGAATTTCATCGCTGTTTCCAAACGAAAACGTGGTGTAGGGCTGATGTGCGTGAAGTTCGTAGAGAGCCACTGACTCATCAAATGTTACAGGTGACTGAATGTTTAGAATTCCTTCCATCTTTTTGTAGGCAACAGAAAAAAATACAGGTTATTTTCCACCAGCGACGACTCTTAGACCGAGACTTCTCAGGAACTGAATGTTTTGTCGTGTTAGCGCTCTGCTTGATCGCGAGCGACTGGTGGGCTCTCGACATGTTGACTTCTTTATATAGCCCCTACTAACCTTGCTATTGTAAACGATTCCCATCACACTTGTTTGATGTGAAGTCTGACTGTGATTACTTCTCCTCGAAAATTAACTAAACGTCCGTCTTGATCGACTATGCGTATTTGCAAGTGATGTATGCTCTTAACTGTAACTGGAAGGTAAATGACCTGTAAGTACTTCAATGATCTCATATCCTGGCAGTACTGCTGGAAAGAATTCGTGTATAGTGTGCACCTTAGAGCCGTTTATATGTGAGGCGTTTCACCTCAGCTCTCCAGGCGCGGCGCGCGAGCGCGAAATCATGCTGTTTTCAGCTTGTGTTAGAAGGGCTAAGATGTATCTAAAAAAAATAATCCCCAAGTGATTTTGATGTATTTTTTCCTCAGCTTTCCGATGGTGCTATTAGTTTCTCAAAAATTTTCAATTCTAAGTATTTCTTGAATAATATCTCGAAAAAATCAAAAAACCCCTATGTAGAAAAAGGCTATATCCGTGTAAAATTTACTCCTCTTTCGATCTAGCAGGTCAAAAAAATATTAAAAATATAGTTTTTGAGATATAACACGTTTTATGGTTTTTTGAGGTTAGAATTGAAAAATTTTGAGAAACTAATAGCACCATCGGAAAGCTGAGGAAAAAATACATCGAAATCACTTGGGGATTATTTTTTTTAGATACATCTTAGCCCTTCAAACTCAAGCTGAAAACAGCATGATTTCGCGCTCGCGCGCCGCGAGAGCTGCCGTGGAACGCCTCATATGCGCCTGAAGTAATATTACACTCGACTCGAAACGCGTTGATCTTGAGGAGAATTACAGGCAAATCTGAATTATGTATGAAATTAGCTTCTAGAATTCGCGGTGTGAAGCCAAGTAGTTGACCAATAGAGTCTTGAGGATGAAAATTAATAGGCTAACTACACTTAATGACACTGCGAAGTATATTATTGTTTGGATTCAGACTGAATGAAATACCTTTGGGGGCAAAGTTTCACCGAGAAAGTTTGCTATATCCTTTATCTCGTAACTACCAGTTGGTAAAAATAATTCTTCTTTACCCACGTAAAACTTGTTATTGCCTGTATCAATATTTGGTATAGAATTGAAGGTTGAAAGTTCAACTAAACCGAGAACGTAATTTTTGTTTGTTGAAAGTTCAATAGATAGAAAATACTGTACTTCG
Organism: Torymus aiolomorphi; assembly: GCA_036365515.1. Classification (NCBI taxonomy): domain Eukaryota; kingdom Metazoa; phylum Arthropoda; class Insecta; order Hymenoptera; family Torymidae; genus Torymus; species Torymus aiolomorphi. Next base: position 139,728,771 of record CM070874.1, read on the forward strand.
AGAACTGATGAATTACCGGAGAGACTTAACGTCAATGAATTCTCCATGACTATTCAATGTAGAATGATTAAACTATCATTGCGCTCGCCTTTATATAGCCCGGCCTAGCTTGTTAAATAAGAATCTAAGATAGAGGTGACCGCAGTTGAATGTATTGTAATCTTGATATCTCTCATGATTGTATTTAACTTCATTTACTCGCAGATAAAGCATCAAATCAATAGGTGGTTGAAGATCTTCGAAACTATCAAAGTAAACTACATCGTTTTCACGTTTGTGACATGCTACCCAATGCGCTCCAAGCCCATCTTTATCATCTAAATTTACAATAGCTGATTCACGATCACGAGGCCCGCTTGCGGGTAAGGAATTTCGCATAAAGATTCCGCGAAAATATGGGATTTTTAGAATTTTAGCATACTTAATTAGATCGAGATCTGTGAGAGCCCTCTGTGGTAATCTCACTTCGTGGTTCTTTTTTTTTCTTCAACCTGAATTTATTTTTGTTACCACCTATACCTGCACCTATTTTATACGGTTTCAAAAAAAGACTCTTCCCAAAGCTATTTCTTCCATTTTAATGTTATGTCTCTGATTCTTTTCTACGAGGGTCATTTGATAAGTACCTAGCCTACAAATGAAAACACCAAAATTTTACAAAAAATAAAATTTATTTTTCAATGTAGTCTCCTTTTAGTTGAATACACTTGGTCCAGCGGTGTTCCAATTTTGTTAACCCCGTTGAAAAAAATGTTTTCTCTTAGTTTGTAAAATAGGCCTCCGTGGAGGCGATTATTTCGTTATTGGAGTGGAATCTCTTCCCGGCGAGCGAATTTCTTAGGTTCGGAAACAAAAAAAAGTCGCACGGAGCCAAATCTGGAGAATACGGTGGATGGGGCAGCAGTTCGTAGCGTAATTCGACCAATTTAGCCGTGGCGAGTGCAGAAGTGTGAGCCGGTGCATTATCGTGGTGGAAAAGCACTTTCTTTTTAGACAAATGGGGCCGTTTTTCTTCTAACACGGCGTCAAATCGGCTCAATAGTTTGGCGTAGTACTGTCCTGTGACCGTTTTGCCCTTCTCCAGATAGTCAAGAAAAATCACACCTTGAGAATCCCAGAAAACAGTGGCCATCACCTTTCCGGCCGACGGGACCGTCTTCGCCTTCTTCGGAGCAGGTTCACCGGGTAAGGTCCACTGTTTTGACTGCTCCTTGGTCTCTGGACTGTAGTAGTGAATCCATGTTTCGTCGACGGTCGCGTAACGACGCAAAAACTCTTTTGGATTGCGATTAAACAGCTCCAAACACTGCTCTGAACTGGTCACACCGATGCGCTTGTTGTCTGCAGTCAGCAAACGCGGTACCCACCTTGCTGACAGCTTCCTCATGCCTAAAATCTCATGTAGGATATGCCACACGCGTTCTTCTGAGATACCTACTATTGCAGCTATCTCGTGCACCTTTAATCGGCGGTCTGACAAAACGATATCGTGTATTTTTGTCACGTTCTCCTCCGTAGTGGCTGTTTTCGGAGCACCTGGGCGTGGATCATCAAAAACCGACGCACGACCACATTGAAACTCGTTATACCAAAATTTAACGGTCGCCATCGAAGGAGAAGCATCCCCATACACTGCATCCAAGCGTTCTTTAATTTTACTGCGCGATTTCCCTTCCAAAAACAAGAATCGAATCACCGACCGATATTGTTCTTTCTCCATTTTTTCAAAAATCAACGGACACATTTGCTTTCACACGCTCTCAAAAATAATCTACAACTCCGATCCGGCTGAACTTTGTCTGTAACCGTTTACAGGAAGATACTGCACTGTAGTGTATTTCTGGTGCGATAGTGGCACCATCTGGCGGTGAGGCTATGTACTTGTCAAATGACCCTCGTAATTGCTTTGTAGCTGTACTTACATCATTGACTGTTTTTGCTATACCAGCAGCACCGCCAGCTAGCGCACCAACAGCTCTCAGACCATCGTATATTGGTACGAGAAACAAGAGAAAACCACCTACTTTTGAAGGTACAGGTAAAACCCGTGGAATGATAATTTTACGTTTTCCCCCTGCTTTCTTGACAGCAGAACGAGCACCTTTCAAAGCGGAGAGAATCACTTTACGAGCAGAATTACTTTTAACCATAAATTTTGAGGCAGCTTTTATTATTTTATTTAACCTCATTGATTGCCTTCTCTTCCTCAAAGATTGCTTTCTCTTCCTCCTTACACCCATTCTGAGTTTTGATTTGGCTTTCATAATATTTATAATTGCGTAAACAGCTTGCGTACTTTCTTTAGCCTTAACTCTCTGCCACGCCTTATCTGCTAAAACTCTATCCGTATTGTTTCTAGATTCAATATTTTCTCGGTTCTGAGAATAACTTATGTCGTGCTGTTGACAAGCTCTATCGAGTAGATTGATACGTTTATCACTTCGAGCTAAACGTTTCGCTAACTTAGTACCTGGTCCGCAGTACTGATATCCTGGTAAATGAAGTTTCGCTGGAAGACGATTAATAAGTTTGTTAATCAAACCGCGATCTCGACATTGTAATCGTCGTCTGTATACGATTATCACACCATGAAGGTTCGATAAAGACTGAATCCAAGAGTATAATAGCGCCCTATTTATAGCTGTCGGCGATATACGGCTTCATGCCGCCCCGACAATAGAACAGGGGAGAGAGGTGCCATCTATAAGACGCACAGCCAACCTCCAGCGGGAGAACGCCATGGAGCCGCTGCTTTCGCTCGACCCCTTCTCTTTCTCGCGAGAGACCTCGTAACGCGCGGAGTGGTGGAGTATTACTGAATTACAAAGCAAGGTGTAATATTCGGAGTGTGACAAATAAAAACTATATACATGTATATCGCTGAGTGTTTATTGTGCAAGCCACCTCTCAACTTCCAAACTAAAATCGAACAGGTTATCGGCCCAGCTTAAGGTATTTCGTTGGAGGTGGACCTGCTCAGGGAACGAACAGCGAATCCAGAGAACTTTCGAGGAGTTTTTTTTCCAGAGAAGCTTTTGAGTGGCCAAATTACGAGTTCCAGAGTAAGTATAACAGTGTTTTAAACAGTGTACCAGAGAAAAACGCCGCGGCGCGCATAAAAGGAGGGTTCGTGAGTAGAACTGCTTACCGTCAACGGGAGTGATTTTCGATTCGAAAATTTTGGGATCAGAGGTGACTCGCGAACTTAAAAACCGTTCAGAGAAAGAAAAGTGCGCGACGATCAAAAAAATCCGACTGCATGCAAATAAAGAAAATTAACAAGCAAAATTGCGTACCGTCAACGAGCTCGCTCGCGGTCCGTAGGAAGGCAATTCACGAGCCCAGAAATTCGGAGAATTCAAGAGCACGTGCAAAGTTCAGAGTTACGAATCGCGGGAGACAAAAGGCGACCACCGACATTTCCGAGAATCGGCCGGCCCAGTTGGAAAACAAGCTTCTCCCGCGGAAATGCGAAACAGAGGTCGTGAGAAGGTGGCCCGTCGAGCCTACGGTGCGGTTATAGGCAACACGGGGGCTGAAGCGGCGGCCATTTTAGAGAGAGAAAGAGAGAAAACATAAATAAAAATAGAAAGCAAACACGCGCGTGCTACAAATGTGCCGTGAGGATAATTGTGCGTGTTTCGGTGTAAATGAAAAAGTCTCTTCTAGACGAACGGGACCCCGTGAGTTTAGAAGCCACAAAGCGCTGTGCGTAATGTGGTATATGACATTGTCATGCGCCGGACATTGCGCGATGATAATCGCGAGTAATTATGACACGATTTTTTCTCTCAAATATCAGAATGTATGTATATACGGATATATAGGTATATACATGCAAATTAAAATATTAATTCAGAGAATATTTTCTTTCTTAAAACTAGCAAAATTTTGTGTACGATCAGCTCGTGCAGACTGAGCTTGTGTATGCGATTGGCCCCATCCATAAAGTAATGATGAAACCGCGGTGCGGCTAGTCGGTTTGGGAGGGAGTACAAGAGTGCAGGATGCATTAGGGCAAAAAGATCGGAATATTAATTTGCTGTGCGATTAATATTCATGTGTGTGCAAAAGAGTAAAGAGTAAATGTTTGACAGGTGCAGAGTAAACAAAGAGAGATGGACGGGGATAACACCGACGTCACCGACAAGAGCAAAGAGGTGGATGAGATGCATGGAGAAGCATCACCACAAAGGAAAAATTCAGAGACAAGTGGTTCAGGGAGCTCATCAGGTATATGAGTATAATTAATCTAAATTTTTTTCTTATATCACATACACACACACACACACACACACAAATAATCAAAAAGCAGAGAATATTTTATAAAACTCAAAGATCAGAATATGGATCCATGATACGTATGTGTTTACAAAAGAACGTAAACATATGCGCCCTTTTAAGACAATGTTACGTACATGTCTACAAAATCAGACATATGCGTTTTTAAGACCAATTAAAAACAATTTTTTCTTCACTTCATAAGAAAAATAAAATTCCAGACTCAAACTCAGAGCATGCTGAAAAGACCGACATAGACTTGGCACTGAAGTGTCTCACCGGTGCCATAAATGACAACACGGATGCAATAAACAAGATGACAGAACAACAGGAGATAACTTCAAAGCTGTTAGTGGATTTAGCAAAAAGCCTACAGAAGAGAGGAGAAGAGCAGCTCCGGATCAGCATGACCTGCTTGGCCGAAATAAAAACCCTTTCAGAGAAAATGAAAGAAACAAACATTCAGAGAACGGCAAACCCTCTATCTAGCTCTACCTTAATTGAGACAAACCAGAGTAATAACTCAGAGAATTCAAATCAATTGAATAAAACAATAGAAAAACTGAACAGAACCTTAGAAACAAATAATGGAAAAATTCACATTAAAAGAAATTTTATTCAGGTAGTAAATAAATGGACTCTAACGAACTAATGTGTTTTCGACCTTTATTTCGCCGACGTTTCGGGAGTTTTATTTATTACTCCCCTCTTCAGGGCTACAAAGTAATTCAACACATTATACAGAATTCTCAAAAAAATAGAATACCATTTTGGAAAAAATATCATCTCTAACTTTAACTCTTTGACTAAGATGATGAAAAAATTGACGGCATCCGAAAGTAAACTTAAATTCTTACTGAAGTGCAGGAGATTTGACATTTTCCCTCGCCACATCACTAACCTATGTAAGTCTATAAATAACCTATCCTTCCATAGCAATCTCATCAACAAAAAAGTTAAACATTTATTACATTACACAAAAAAGAAACTTCTAAATTCAGAAATTCGAGATCTAAACATACACATAAAATTTCTTAACAATAGTATTAAGAGTTCACTTATCAAATTAAAATCATCCACCTCAGATATAATAACAGAAGAATTTCTTAAATACTATGACAAATCTCTTACATACATAAAACAGAAACATTCGACTATACACACCAAAAAGTTCAACAACCTTTTGCAGTACTATAACATCCAAGATTCACAGACTTATTTACATACAGACATTGACTTTTAAAACAATAACAAAGACGCCGCAGAAATCAAGAAGACTAAAGACAAGTGGCTGATTAATTTGACCAATACACAAATTTCTGCTCCTGTTAAAGACACTCTTAGCTTAGGTGAGAAATTTAACCTCCTAATTAATTCGGATAAACGCACAATGTTCGAATGCCTAAAAAACATAGAGATTGGTACTAGAAATATAGACGACATCAACCCAAACATAAAAGATGGCATACTAACAGTAGTAAAAAATTACATAAAGAAAAACAAAACACAACACATCAATATAGACGACAGAATTATTAATTCCAATTTAATATTAACAAAAAAATTCTTAAGAGACAATCCAGAGATTTTTATTACAAAAGCAGACAAGGGGAATGTCACGGTCATTATGAAAAACACAGAATACGTCGAAAAAGTAGAAACGGCCCTATCAGACAAAAAATACTATACAATCATAAAAAAGTCCCCCTTACGTATTTTACAAAATAGAATAAAACATCTTATCAAAGATTGGGAGCAGAAAGGAGTCTTTGACTTAGATACGTGTTTTTCACGTGTGCCGCACGCAGAAATAGACAACACTAACCTTGCCCGTGCCTATGCATTGGTAAAAATACATAAAGCAAATAACCCCATTCGGATCATAGTATCAGCAATAGGCAGCCCAACATATAGTTTCGATAAAAGTCTCTCCACCCTTTTTAATAAACACTTCCCTCGTCCTAAATCCTCTATAAAAAATAGCACAGAACTTAAAGAAATAGTCGATAACATTACAGTTCCTGATGGTTTTGAACTTGCCTCTTTTGATGTAGTCTCTCTCTTTACAAACATTCCCATCGACTTAATCCTTCTTGCAATAGATAACCGTTGGAAATACCTAAAAAACAAAATAAATCTCTCCAAAATTGAATTCTTAGAAGGCATCAAACTACTTTTAGACTCAACTTTCCTCCAATTTAATAAGAAATACTACAAACAAATTATGGGGGCTCCTATGGGCTTTTGTACTAGTCCATGGTTTGCTGATATAGCTCTGGAAATTTTAGAAACTAATTGCTTAAAAAATTACAGTAAAGATATCCTTTTATATAAAAGATACGTAGATGATTGCTTACTAATAGTAAATAACAAAAAAATAGAAGAAATACTGTCCTCCTTTAATAACTATAATAACAATTTACAATTTACAATAGAAAGAGAATCCAATAATAGTATTAATTTCTTAGATATGACACTCATTAGAAATAAAAATAAAATCACGACTAACTGGTTCAGAAAAAATACAGCCTCTGGACGCTATATAAACTATCTTTCCCACCACCCTGACACACAAAAAATAGCCATAATATATACTTTAGTAGATAAAGCCATAAAACTCTCAGATCCACAGTTCCACAAAGAAAACCTAAAAACTGTCAAACACTACTTACTTTGCAATAACTATCCACCTAACATTATCAATAGATATATTTCGAAACGTACCGCAACTATCACTAACAGCATACATACTAAAGAAAAAACTCCACGTTCCGTATTTCAAAAAAACAAAATAGTCCTTCCCTTCATTAAACACCTCACTCCAAAAATTAACCACATCTTACACAAACATAACATAATCCCCATATTCCAATCCGTAAACAAATTTAATAATCTAATAACTTTAGGCAAAGACCGTTTAGATAAAATGCACGTTAGTGGCATTGTTTACCATATCAAATGTCAGGACTGTACTTCCTCTTACATAGGTATGAGCAAACGTAAACTAAAGACTCGGACTAATGAACATATCAGAGCCGTGAAACAATGCTCGGAAAAATCTGCTTTAGCGACACATATAGAAAATACGGGTCACAAAATCGACTTTGATAAAGTGAACATTTTAGATACAGAGAAGAATTTTTATAAACGTTCGTTTTCAGAAATGCTTAATATTTACTACCACGACAATACTCTCAACTGCATTCAAGATCTAAATTTCCTCAAAAACTCATATAAGAAAACAATAGATATTATAAAACAATTTTGCAATGGCTAACTAATTGCTTATAATTTTCCGTTTATTCAATTTCAAATTTTATTTGATGAGATTCGTTTCCATAGTTTTCCTTCTTACTTTCTCTCTCTACTCTCTCCTCTCCCCCCACGTTCCGCACTGTCAATAATTCCTTTATCTCGTCAGACTTTTGCGGTTTCCCTTCAGTATTGTTCTGCACGCTGATTAATTCAGATTATAAGTAGCGGAACAATGATGAACGGAAAAGACAGAGTCTGGCGTAAGTACAATTGCACATACATTAAAAAATTTTTCAATTTTCAACAGACTATAACTAAATTCAATACCCGTACATTTTTTCACAGATTGGCCTTCTTTTATCCACTTCTACTTTGTTAATTTCTTTAAATACTTTGACGAACTCCTATGAGACGAAACCTTAATTAATGGTATTCTATTATTTATAAATTTTTGTAAATAGTTTACAATTTGTCCATTATTTAACGATTTGTTCAATTACTTTGTAGCCCTGAAGAGGGGAGTAATAAATAAAACTCCCGAAACGTCGGCGAAATAAAGGTCGAAAACACATTAGTTCGTTAGAGTCCGTTTATTTACTACCTGAATTAATCTTCACGAACGATTTTCTTATTCAAAAAAAAAGAAATTTTACACTAAACAACAAAAGTGATCTAAATGTTTGGCTAGATCAGTTAAATTCAGAGTTATCAGAGTACGATCTAATAGAGTACATAAACAATCCAGAAAAATTCGAAGATGTTGTGGCAGAAAAAACAAATAAAATGAAAAATAAAATCAGAGGTATCATATTAAGTCATGTAAATACAAACTACTATAAAAAACTGCTAAACATTAAAGACCCTAATGAAATTTTAAATAAAATTAAAGAAATAAGACGTATTAAAACAAACGCAACAGACATAACTATTAGACAGAAATTGTACAAAATCAAAAAAACTAAAAAAGAAAAAGTATCAGAGTTTTGTGATCGTTTCAACGATATCATTAAAGAGTACGACACCTGTATTACAAAAATACCACTATCAGAGCAGCATTTTACAATGCAGTGTGTGACACTAGCCATGAGCTTAGATCCACTTACTTAATAAAAAGCCAATCGAGTTCAGAAATGACGAAAGAAGATATGATAAATTGCTTGTTACAGGTGGAAGCACAAACGCAAAGAGAACCAGAGGTCAAGGCCAACCAGAGTACCCAGAGTAATCAAACAAACAAGAGCCAACGAAACACGCAGGGTCATCAGAGCACCAGAGGAAAGGACATGTCAAATAAATGCCACAGATGTAACAAGTTCGCAGGACACTGGGATGCTGAGTGTCCCCTAGTCAAGTATAACTCATGGTTCTGCTACGTTTGCAATGAGATAAGGGGACACAAAGGAGACCAGTGTCCCTACAGTTCAGAGGTATGATAATAAAAATAGTCTCGATAATAACAGAGGGAAAGGTAAAGGTAGAGGCAAAGGTAGAGGTTCATTCAGAGGTAGAAATAATTATAGGGGTAAACATAGACACACTCCATATGACAAAAACAGGAGACAAGACAGCAGAGAAATAGAACCAAAAGCAAATTTAGCAGGTAAGAATTCAGCGTTAAATAACACAAATAAAAATATCAGTTTTATAGCAGACTCTGGTGCAACAGAGCACTTAATAAATAAAGGGTTTTTACTCAAAGATTTTATTAAGAGTACAGAAGGAGAAATTAAAACTGCTAATAAGAGTAAGAAAGCCAATATTAGAATTGATGGGAAAGGTAACCTATATGTAAAGAATTCAGACAATAAAATCATATCGTTAAATAACGTTATAGCAGCCCACAATTTAACAGAGAATTTGCTTTCTCTTAGAAAATTCGCAGATGCAGGATATGGCATATACCTAGATGATAAAGAACTAGCAATATTCAACAGAGAAACAAATGAAAATTGCATTACAGGAGTAAACCAGAAACCAAACTGGATAATCAATATGAACATTCAGAGCAATTCAGAGACAGAGGAAGCCAGTGGTTTTTACACAGCCACGGCACAGCTGGTTACCTTGGAGAATTTCCTGTCAAGCTCAAGAAGAATCAGAAGAGCTGAACAGCACAGGCAAAGGACTTGAGCTTGGGAGAGAGAATGTACAGGAAATTGAACAAGAAAAATCAGTTACAAATGACAAAAATACTGAATTTGGCACAAATGAAAACTATCTGGATAGAAAGATACTAGACTTAAATCAAACAGTATCACAAACAGAAAAAGAGAAGTTAGAGAAAATCCAAGAAAATCTCGATCCGAAAGAAAATGGAATAAAAATAAGTGAACGCATGTTATGGCACATAAGACTTGGACATGCTTCACTAGAGTATCTCAAACAACTCCAGAAGTCAGAGGAGAAACTAGAGAAAGTCAAATTCAACAAAGAAATTTCAGAGTGCGAGATATGCATACTAGCCAAAATGGAAAGTCTACCATTCAGTGATAAGAGATCCAGAGCAACCAGAGCATTACATACCAGAGCATTACATATGGACACAATGGGTCCTATTAAACCAGCATCATTTCCAGGGGATAACAAATTTGTCATTGTGTTTATAGATGACTACTGGAGATACGCCAGACCATATTGCGTCAAACAGAAAAACGAAGCTGGAAAATGTTTAGAGGAATTTCTGATTCATATGAGAAATTTAATAGAAAAACAAGAGAAAGTATGTTTTATTAGAGCAGACAACGGAACAGAATGCACTGGAGGAGAGTTCTCAGAGATTATGAAAAAGGAAGGTATAAGCAGAGACTTTGCCCCTCCTTACACACCAGAGTTAAATGGAACAGCCGAACGGTTTAACAAAACCATCCAGCAGAAAATCAGAGCCTTGATGTTAGATTCAGGTATACCATCAACAATGTGGATAACAGTCACTGAAGCAGCGATTCATGTATATAACAGAACTCCACACAAGAGCAATGAGTTTAAAACTCCACTTTCGAAAATTTGTCCAGGGAAAAAGAGTCACTTGGAGGAAGTGAGGAGATTTGGATGTATAGCCTACGCAAAAATACCCATTACAGAGAATAAATTTTCAGAGAAAGCCTTGAAAGCCATTCTAGTCGGGTACACTTCTACAGGATACCTTTTATGGCACCCACAAACAAACAGATTCATAAACTCGAGACATGTTAGAAGTAACGAGAAGATGGTATACAAAAATCTAAAAAGATCATCAGAAAAATTAGAGTTTCAAATTACAGAGAACTATGAAGAGTCAGAGACAATTCCAGAGGAAAATACTGACCATAACAAAAGCCCAGAGACCACAGAGGTAAATGAGGTCCCCAAACCAAAGGGAAGAAAAATGGTCAAAAGAAAAGAAGTAAACAAAGAGGAAACAGAGCATCTACATAAAATCAGAAAGTTACCCACCAGAGAAGCAAAAATCAACCCAAAGAGAGATCCTGAATTTGTATACAAAGTACAAAGTGATAACGGAGACAAGGTCTCTGAATTAGAAGCAGATGAAGTAATCTTTGCCGGACTGGCCGAAATTAACCAGGATCCGTCTAACTGCAGAAAAGCAATAGAAACTCCAGATAAGGAAATTTGGAAAAAGGCCATAGATGAAGAACTGCAGTCAATCAGAGAAAATGATGTCTGGGAAATTGTGGACAGACCCACTCCAAACCAGAGAAACAGAAAACCAAACATAATAGATTCAAAATGGGTCTTTAAGAGAAAAATAGACGAGAATGGACAAGAGAAGTTCAAGGCCAGATTGGTCATCAAAGGATTTAGGAATAAGAACGTCTATGAACTCAGAGAAACCTACGCACCAGTATCAAGACTAGCAGTTACCAGAGCTTCCTTGGTCATAATAAACAAATATGATCTGAATGCAGTACAACTTGACGTTAAAACTGATTTCCTGAACGGAATCTTCGAGGACGACATATACATGGAAATTCCGGAGGGAGTGAACACCAGAGAATCTGAAAAATCCAAAGTTTGCAAATTAAAGAAGACTTTATACGGCTTGAAAGTAAGTCCTAAAAGATGGAATCAGAGATTTACAGAGGAGGCAAACAAACTTGGATTACAGAGAGATATACACGACCCATGCTTATTTACGTGGAGGAAAGAAGGATCTATGGCATTCCTAGTGCTGTATGTCGACGACATTATACTTGCCAGCAATTGTACATCAAAGAGACAAGAGATCACTGCACGATTGTGTGAAGTTTTCAAAATGAGAAACTTAGGAGAACCAAAGATGTTCCTAGGAATGAAAATAACCAGAGACAGAGAAAACAGAATCATGAAGATTCAACAATCAGAGTATACAGAGAAGATACTCAAGAGATTTAATATGCAAGAAAGCAAACAACAAAGCACGCCCATGGTAACTAGACAAGTGAAAAATAGAGAAGGCAAGATTACAGAGGAAACTGTGGAAGAGTCGCCCTGCAGAGCCCCTTTCAGAGAAGCAATAGGCAGTTTACTGTATTTAGCTGGTACAACAAGACCAGACATAGCATTTGCAGTCAACTTCCTATCCAGAAAGCAGAGGTCACCTACAGAGAACGATTGGACAGACGTAAAAAGAATACTCAGATACTTAAGAGGAACGTCTGATTTAGGCTTAACTTTCAGAGCAAAAGGAGAAAAACTTGAGGCATTCACAGATGCTAGCTTCAGAGACTGTGAAGACTCAACTTCCACAAGTGGGTATATAATAAAATTGTACGGAGACACAATAGCCTGGAGAAGCTACAAACAGAGTTATGTAACCCTCTCAACCTGTCAGGCTGAATATCTTGCAATGAGCGAATCATGCCAGGAGATGATCTCGCTAAATAAGGCAATCAGAGATGTTACAGGAAAACCCTCATATCCTGTGACTTTGTGGTGTGACAACATGTCCGCAGGGAAATGCACTCAAATGGATGGATCACACAAGTTAAAGAGTTTCGACGACAGTGTTTCCGAGATTCAGAGAAAACTTGAAGAAAGAGAAATCAAAGGTAGCAAGAGTCACATAGCTGATACGCATGGAGACTTTGTTAAGAGATGTGTATTGGAAGATAGAGACATCGTAAAATGGATAGAGTCTAAAGAGAACCAGGCTGACATATTGACCAAACCTTTGCCGATATAATCTTACTCATACCTCAGAGAACAAATATTGTAAATTATATTTAAAATATTCAGAGTCAGGAAAATCTTTTTTTCTTTTATATGTTTCAGACTCCCACAATAGTGCCATGTAGGCAGCATGAAGGGACGGAGTGTCGGCGATATACGGCTTCATGCCGCCCCGACAATAGAACAGGGGAGAGAGGCGCTATCTATAAGACGCACAGCCAACCTCCAGAGGGAGAGCACCATGGAGCCGCTGCTTTCGCTCGACCCCTTCTCTTTCTCGCGAGAGACCTCGTAACGCACGGAGTGGTGGAGTATTAATGAATTACAAAGCAAGGTGTAATATTCGGAGTGTGACAAATAAAAACTATATACATGTATATCGCTGAGTGTTTATTGTGCAAGCCACCTCTCAACTTCCAACTTCCAAACTAAAATCCAACAATAGCCGAACGATCAGTTGCGATCGAGACCTTGTAGCGTACACATGAATTTCAAGAAACAGCCTATTCAGCTTCCGGTATTGAATTTCGACAATATCGTGGAGCAAAAAAAAAGACAAAGCGGCATGGAGATTTACTTCCAAGCAGTATTAAAGCTGTATTTTGTGGTCCGTCAAATTATGGAAAACCCAATAGTTTCCTTGCACTCATTACACATTCCAATGGTGTTAGATTTGAGAATGTTTATGCAAATACAGAGTCTATAAATTTCTTCAGAACCTCATAGAACCGTTAGAGTGCGTGCAGTATTTCCCATACAGCGAATACGATGAAGTTTGTAACGGACGTTACTCCCCCTTAATGATTAAGGACCTTGTTTTTTTTTTTAAATTGAAAACTGATGGTTTTTTATGAAAAAAGCCATTTTTAGGCACGACCGATTCTCGGAAGAGCCTTATATTTTCGTCAGGGCGAAAATTGTAACACTTCAAATTCTGAAATTTACAACATAAAAACTATTTTCCACCCAAAAGAAGTACATTTTAAGCGTTTTCAGAGATGTATGTATGTCTGTACGTATATATGTGATCAAGTAACCCGATTATCTCAGTGAAATATCGGCGGATCCAAACGGGCTTTAGGGAATATACTCGTCTAATTATAAGTAACTGACAGTTCTCTACCGAGCCAAATCGATCGACAAATAAAAAAACGCCAGGGCAAATAAAAATTTGAAAAAATCGATTTTTGAGCATACGGTGAACAAAATTAAATTTAAGTCAAAAACAACAAATGCATCTGCTAAAACTAATTAAAAGACGTCTTTTTTACATTGAACATTTTTTTCTATGAACAATATTTAACAATGTAATAGCGAAAAAATCGCTAAAATCATCAAAAATAGGCGTTTTTTGCTATTACTTTACAGGATTTGAATTTACACAAAAATGTTAAATACAAAAGTTATATATAATATTGAAACAAAACTTTTTCCTATTCAACATTTTTTTGTACGATCAATTCCTGATGAGTTAAATCCAAAAAAACGGTTTTTAACGCCTAAATGTACATAAAATGGCTGATTTTCGTTTATAACTGAGCAGAATTTGACTTTACACAAAAATTTTAAATATAAAAGTTATAGATAATATTAAAACAAAACTTTTTTATATAGAACATTTTTTGCTACGACCAATTCCTGACGAGTTGAACTCATAAAAACGATTTTTAACGCCTAAATATACATAAAATGGACGATTTTCGGCTATAACTTTACAGGATTTGGTTTACATAAAAATGTTGAATGTAAAAGTTATAGATAATATTAAAACAAACCTTTTTCCTATTAAACATTTTTGTGTACAATCAATTCCCGACGAGTTAAATCCAAACAAACAATTTTTAACGCCAAAACATACATAAAATGGACGATTTTCGCTTATTTCAACGATTTGACTTTACACAAAAATATTGAATGCAAAAGATATACTTATGGATAACATCTAAACAAAACTTTTCCCCAATTAATATTTTAATGTACAATCAATCCTGATTATCTAAACCTATAAATACGACACTTTACATTTTCAATTTTCGCTTATTTAACATGATTCGATTGACAAAGAATTATTCAATGCAATAGCTTTAAATAATATCGGAAAAATCAATATCACATTCGAAAGATCATATAATTATAAAAATATAATCATAAGATATAAAATTACATTTAATTATAATGTTAAAATAGTACATTACGATGCTGCCACTGAAGTCACATGTATCGTACGATATTTTATAGCACGTTTACCTAAGTCCGCTGTGCGCCTATCCGTACCTTAATCAGTCCACTCGCTACGCTCGCGCGCTAACCTCACGGTGCAATAATCGACTACTTAAGTCACGGTTAGGCGTGACTTAAGTGCGGACTTAGGTCACACTGTGCTATAAAATGAGATAAACACATTGAAAACATAATTTAAAAAAAAGAAATATCTATTGTTTACAAAATGCCAAATATTATGTAAACTAAAACACTAATAACAATATATAATAAGAAATATAAATTGATGTTGAAGTAACAAAAATTAAAAGATTAAATCCCTAAATGTTTTTTTACTTAAAATTATTCTAAGTTGGTCCAAGAAACAAATTATTTTTTTCTAAAACTTGGTCGTAGACAGGTAGCTAATATTGTATATAATCTAATCTTCTATTAACAATGTGATTAACAGAAGTTCTTCAAGTTTAAACCTTAAAAATAAAATTAAAAAACAAAGATTAAATTTTTGATTAAATATAAAATTGAGCCAAAGAATAAGCAAATATAATATTCCATCCTCACGACTCGTAACCATATTCCTGATATCACACATTAAATGATATTCGATGATGAATGAATCTACGAAATCATTTTGTGACCATGAATGAAAATCCTTGTGGATATAGTTATTATGTTGAAATGTCCCATCTAAATAAAACAAAATAAAAGAAACAATAAAGATTGTTGTTGGTAGGTAATGAGGTATGGCGGGTTTGATGTGGGGCGCAGGGCGGGGTCCAGGGCAGAGCCCCTGGTGGGGGTGTAGGGGGCGCAGCCCCAACTCAGGGAGCGGGGGGGAGGCGAAGCCCCCACCTGAAATAAAATTACTGATATATTAAAAAAATATATATATATATATCAACAGCGATATATATAAACTTCTTTCTGAAATACGACCTTACTAAAGAAGTTAATTATTTTATTTTAATTTATTTACACTTTATTTAATCCAACTAAAAAAAAGAAATTTTTAATAAAATTGTAGCTATAAAATAGATAGAAAAAAAAATCGAGGTATCCATCTTGGTACAGAAATTGACAATTTGTTGGTATGGACTTCCTTAATATATATAATTTTAGAACAATTATTATAATAGGAAAGGTTTGACCCTGCTTGCTACTAAAGTAGACAATTCGAATTCAAAAACGAATTCATAGATTTCATTTATTTCTCAATTGAACATTTTGCTTCCTCCTAGACATTAAATTTTTGAGTTGTTGTAAAAACATGTTATAATTGTGTTCCGAGATGTTAGGAATCAAAATACATGGTTTTTGAAAAATGTGTGTGTGTGTGTGTGTGTGTGTGTGTGTGCGTGCGTGCGTGCGTGCGTGCGTGCGTGCGTACGTGCGTGCGTACGCCTAGATCTCAATTTCTACTCGGTCAATTTTGACCGGGCAGGTCTCATTTTCCGGTCAAAATCCGTTTTTTTTTTTATTGGGGCGATGTATTTTTGTTTTTTTTCAAATTTTTGATTTTTCTCAAAACTGCTTTTTGATTTTTTTTTTTTTTAATGATAGGATCGAGTTATTCGAATCGGATGGATAGCGTTCGAAAGAGAATTAAAATACCTATATTTTCTAAAGAAATTATTAACAATAACGAGTTTTTTTTTAGATGCTTATAACTCCTAAACTAAACGGTCAATTTTTTTTGAGAAAAATCATGATAATGGATAATATAAGTAAATATAATCTGAATGTTTTAATTCATTTTGTTGGCTAGCTTTTAGAAAAAAAAAATGTGGCCGTCACGGGACGCCTGGCAGATGTAAAACATGGAAATTGATTATTATTGAAAAAGAATTAATTGAGTTTCATAAGAAAAGGATGCAATCGAAGGGAATACACAAATATTGAACAAGTTAAAATGATAAAAAACATTTTTTAGATATATTGTAGCAAGACAATGTTAATTATATATATATATATATATATATATATATATATATATATATATATATATATATATATATATATATATATATATATATATATATATATATATATATATATATATATATATATATATATATATATATATATATATATATATATATATATATATATATATATATATATA
>CM070874.1:139748296-139753296 GCA_036365515.1 Torymus aiolomorphi
GTGTGTCTGTGTGTGTGTGTGTGGTGTGTGCGTGTGTGTGTGTGTGTGTGTGTGTGTGTGTGTGTGTGTGTATATATATATATAAATATCATTGTACGGTATTTTGAGGATTTCATAAAGAATTTGTACAATAGTGGTGACACAAATATAAACATTGTTATAAACAACCAATAAACAAGCGCGTGACTAAAGAAATAATGACCCTAAGGTTATTGACTAACACCACGACGCCTGCGGCGCCCGCTTTTACGGAAAAATACCACGGAATTTCCGAAATCGATGGATTAACACACTATTGTGGAAACCGCTGAAAAATCCTCAAAATGCCTCTCGAGTGCTTTGGGCTTTTGAGGAGACTCCTCAAAATGCCTATAAAATCCTCAAAATTCGGTATATATGACTTATATAATCCTCAAAATGCGTCCCAGATGTGAATATATATATATATATATATATATATATATATATATATATATGGTTGATAGAAGTACATATAAAGAAGTACATGTGATATACGTAAGCTTATAAGAACATAAAAGAATCCCGTTTTGGGGGTAATTGCGATTTCATGCATCTCTCGTGTGTAGAATCAGGGTCATGGTGCGTCAGTTCTTCGATCTAGCTTTGAATGTTTCCCAGCGAATCAAATAACTCGAAAGCGCGTGCGAAGGACAACGTAAATACCAGGAAGTCCTGAAGATTTGGTGTCATTACAACCTCTCTAAAATACGGAGGTTCGAGCGGAAACAAAAGTGGATGGGAAAACATTTGGGCAAAATTATTACTTTTGTGATTGGAAAATATAATTGCATCGGAAGGCGTCTGGACGAAGCAGAGCCTGACCTTGACGCGTTAACTGAACGCTTAGCTCAATTAAAAATAAAATAAGGTTGCGTATCAAATTAAACACTCATTTAGACCACACGCTAACTTGTTATTAGACGCATTCCGTTTATTGTTCATGTAAAATCTACTAAAGTTCGCTAATATCTCTCATCTTATAACGCTAGTTTTCGGGATTGAATAAGTTGCTAAAGCAAATAATCACATTGATATACACCAAAATGTTTTCTAAGCGTTCTGAATTTGTCTTGATAGTGAACCATGGTCCCCGAACTACCCGTAATCCATAAGGAATCGAGACTCGTATTGACGCTAGTTGAATTGGAGCGGAAACTCCAAAGGTTATAGAGGGCCAACGAGGTTTTGGATTAGCATTGTTCCCTTACCACGGCACTCCTCTCGGGTTTGAAAAAGCGGCAGGACCGGTTCCGGGGGCACCTAGGGAACCTCACAGGCTTTACCTACAAAAGTTACGGACGCACGGAGGAACGATTAAAATGATTGAAAGACGACCACAATGCAGTCATTGACCGTATAGCCCGGTTACGACTAGAGTAAGCTCTTAAAAAAAAAAAAAAAATCTCTTTCGTTTTTCCTGTGCCTCCTTCACTTTTATTATCCCTTTTATATCCTATTTCCTTCACGTTACCTTTTATATATGTATATATATATATATATATATATTTCTTTTACCAGATTTATGGAGCCCTTTTATACACATGAGCATATTTATGGAGCCCGGGTCCCATAAAATATTCTTATACGGCGTTTATGGAGCCCGATCTAGAGTTTCTATACTCAGAGAGGGATTATTTCTTTAGTCACTTGTATACGGGAACTCTGGGCGTAGGTACTAATATACAGGGATGGGCTCCATAAAGGGGTTAAGTGATAATTATATATATATATATGAGGCGTTTCGCCTCAACTCTCCCAGCGCGGCGCGCTAGCGTCAAATCATGCTATTTTCAAGTCGTGTTTACGATATCAATATGCATTTCAAAAAATTATGTGATAAGCGTTTCCGACGTATTTTTTCCTCAGCTTTCCAATGGCGTAGGTGGTTTTTCCGAAATTTTCCATTTTCCCCCCCAACAAGTATAAAACATACTATATCTCGAAAAGTATATTTTTAATATTTTTTTTACCCCCTAGATCGAAAGCTGAGCATTTTTTAGCTCGGAAAGGATTTTTTTGAGAATTTGCTCGAATGTTTTCTTAGAGAAACAGAACGCGAAAGAGCAGACGCAGCGTCTCCTTCGCGCGCGGTTTTCGGCGCGCTGTACACCGCGTGGACTAGATGCATTTCGCTCTCTAACAACCACTTAAAATTTTGATTTCCTTAATAATAGCAAAAATAAACTAGTATTTATATTAATAATTTTTTTTTAAAGTAGATAATTTTATTTTGTTTTGTTTTACGGGTTTTTTAGGGAAGATTTGATATTCTGAACTCATTGACGTTTTTTTTAGTATTAATGTTGTTTTATTCATTGGAATAACGGCATGGTACTGTAAAGTTCCCGGTATAGATTTAATTTTACTTAACCTTGATTTTAGTTTCAAAACGGCTTTTTCATAGGTCTCTTTAGTGCTGTAAAAAACATTAGTTTCTTTGCAATTACGTAAAGCCCAGTTGTAAAGGTCTTCTGGTGTTAAAATATGATTACTCGAAGAGAGTTGAAGACTTGCTCTTTTCGCCCCTCTTTTCAAATTTGCGCCTATACCATCGCACGCACCTTTACCGTGCGCTGTTGCATGAAAATGCCATTCAGCAGGAACTCCAAAATCTTTTTGATGAAACAGAAGATTTTGGAAGGTAGACTTGTTCTTAAAATGCTGACCTGCTCCATCAGTTAAGTAATAAATTTTCTTGACTATGAAATTACTTTTTAAATACGATATTATAATTTTTTGATATTCATAAACAGCAACAGTATCGTGATTTAGATTATCAGAAATTATAGCAATGCTTATATGTTTAAGATCTTGATTTTCGTTATAATATACCACTGTTGTAAAAACTGTTGCTTGATTATTGTTCCAGTGGAACGATTGTGTTGAATTTTGCACTATAAACGCATAGTTTTCTGCAAAATCATAACAAACAAGGAATTCTCCTTTTTGAAGGTTTTTTTTCAAATCGCTTAAGAAAAGATATTGTTCTCTCGCAAAGAAGTCATGAGTTTTTAATTTTATTAATTTTTCTCCTAGTATGTTCATGAATTCATAAACATTTACAGTTGTAGATACTATTGTGCAACGATCTGTCTGAAGCCATGACTCATACTGTATTTGAAAAATATCATTTCTCTCAAAACATTCAAGCAAATGTTTCCGTAATACAGGCATATTGGGGCAATCTAAACAGTCTCCCATGTAACATTTCGAACTAGCATTACTACATACGATTGCTTGGATGCAATCGTGGTAGTTTTTAAGAAATAGTCGAGTACCTTCAGTTAAACTCTGTAAATTAATAGCATTTAACATCAGCTTGATATTTTCGTGGTGTACACATACGCATACATTATGCGTACCACTGCTTCCCGCTAGAACACAATGCGGCGGCCTCAATTGAGTAAATTTAGTGAAGCCAATATTAACAGATTCATGCTCTTTTTTAAATAAACAAAAAATTTCACGTAAATTACCAAGTAGTAACCTTTTCTGTACATGTTCTCTTTTACCATTATCCTGCTTAACAGATATACAATCTTTTAATCCGGGCATTACAAGACTAATATCGTCCCTCTCATAAAAACGTTTAACTGAATCTACACTTTCAACTGGAAATATTTTACCCCTTTTCTTTTCAGGTTTTGAAAAAATTCCACTTTCAGTTACTAACTTTTTCGCTTCTCGAGCTTCCCACTCAGTACAACCGAACTCTCTGATTAAGTCTCTGCGAGACCAAAAATCAGGAGCAAGCGTGAGTAGCTGAATTTTATCTTCCTTACCCGGTGATTCTAAAAATTTTTTTTTTAATTGGTTGAGAACTGCCACGCCTGCTTTATGATATTCATCAGTACATTCAATTTTAGCTTTTTTGGCATCGCATGAAGGTAAATCTAACTTATGTTTATAAAGTTGACGTTGACAGTTGGAACAAATTTTCGCGTTTTCTGGTACGAGGGGATACGTACTCCTAAATATTGAAGGAAAATTCGACAAATTTTTACGCACAGAGTAATTAATTTTATTAAAAGGATTTATGCATTTCAGCTTCAAAGCTGGATCCATTTCAGTAGCGAGAAAATAAATGCAATAAATAAACCAAAAATAAATTATGATTTAATCAGCAAACACACGAAGAACACAAATATAACGGAAACAGCGTTAAAATTCTTAAACAATTTCAAGGATAACAAAGATCGAAAATTCATCAGACTTATATAATTGGATACAGCAAATTACTCTCGGGCAAAAATTTTCTATACGCAAGCCACCTATCGGGTAAAAAGTAAGTGAGAAGCATTGCGTCTGCTATTTCAAATTGATTGTAATGTTTTTGCTTCCTCAAAGAGGAAGCTTTGTAACGGTGAAAAAAATTTTCGAAAAAAAAGTCTTCAAAAAGATGTTTTATGGTGGAATATGTGTATATTAATTGATTTTGATGATTTTTGATTTCGTGGATGTATGTATGTGTGTGTGTGCGTGTGTGTGTGTGTATATTTCAACTCTTAATATCTCCGAAACTAATCAACCGATTTTCGTCGGGTAAAGCTTATTCGCTTCGTCTTGCGGCAAAAGGAAAGTACCCTGATGGATTTGGGATTTTATTGATTTTCTTTTGTTTTATAACCAAAAAACGATTTTGAATTTTTAGTTTTTTTGATTTTTTCGTATCTTATAGTAATTATTACATAAAATAATATACTTCTCTTAAAAGGTATTCAAATTACCTACATTTTCTTTTTTTAAAATTTAAAATTTAAAATATCTTCACTCGTTATTTGTTATTAATGAAAACTTTTTTATATTTAAAAAATTAATATCTCAAAAAATAATTTATTTATCGACTTGAAATTTTAACTGTTACTTATTACACTTGTTGGTGGCAATATTGTGTTGCAATTTTAAGTGATTATCTATATGAATATATATTATACATTTATTTTCGAGAACTATCATTTTAATATTTTTATATAATGTAG